>BDUI01000266.1:82683-95511 GCA_002335545.1 Apodemus speciosus
AAGAGTTAAGAGAATGAAGGGCCCGAGTGAGAATGCCTCAGTCTCACTTCAGAGAGAGAAGAAAGCAGTCACAGGTGGGGAAGGGGGGAGTGACCCGGGAGGGAAATTGGACAGGGGTTGTGTGGTGGAGAGAACCCTCCAAAATGTGCTAAAGACCTGGGAGTTGAGAAACTCTCAGGACTCAAAGGCAGGGACCTTAGATAAAACGACCTACAGTGGGGAAAAAGGACCTTGTAGAGCGAGCCCACCTCTAGCAGGAAGACAGGGCATCAAATGAGGGAGAGGGTGGCCATCCCACAGTCAAAACTCTAACCCATGCGTGTTTCTGTCTGAAAGAACTGCAGGGATGGAAATGAAGAAGAGGCTAAGGAAAACAAGTTCCATAGACAGGCACAAAGTGGGTTCCATCTTAAGAAGAGGTCCCAAGGCCTGACACTATTACTCAGGCTGTGAAGCACTCACAAAATGAACCTAGCGTGACCACACTCTGAAAGACCCAACAAGCAGCTAAGTCAGATGCAGATATTTGTACCCCACCAAAGGACAGAAGTTGCTAACTTCTCTGGCTGTATTAGGGAAAGGCTGAAAGTATCTATGGAGGATGGCTGGCACTGCTGGAGGACCAGCAGTCTCAATTAACAGAGATCTCTCAAACACTGGAGCACCAACCTGGAATGGATCTTTGTTTCCTCAGGCTCTTCTCCATTTCCATCCCTGCATTTCTTTCAGACACCAGCTGATATGAAGTCCCCAACACATAATCAGCAGAGGACTACTGGCTCTGGGTTTAATCAGCGATAATGCACCAGACCCTCAAGGGATTAGAAGTCCCAGGTAGTTTAGAGGTCATGTGGGGTAGAGAGTTGGGGTTGGAGACATCCTCCTGGAGGCTCCCTCCTGAAGACACCTGGAGACATAATAATTAATTAATTAATTTAAAAAATATATGAAGTAGATATTGTTGCTCTTCTTACGGGGTTGCAAACCCCTTCAGCTTCTTTAGTCTTTCCCCTTATTCTTCTACTGAGGTCCCCATGCTCAGTCAAATGGTTGGCTGCAAGCATCAGCATCTGTATTTTTCAGGCTCTGGCAGAGTCTTTCAGGGGATGACTGTTATCAGACTCCTGTCAGCAAGCACTTCTTGGCATCAGCAATAGTGTCTGGGTTTGGTGTCTGTATATGGGATAGATTCCCAGGTGGGGCAGTCTCTGGATAGCCTTTCCTTTAGTCTCTGCTCTATATTTTGTCCCCTTATTTCCTTTAGAGAAGAGCAAATCTGGGTTAAATATTTAGAGATGAGTGGGTAGTCCCAGCCTCCAAACAGGTACATTGCCTAACCTCTGGATACAGGCTCTACAAGTTCTCTCTCCCTTTCATTGGGTATTTCAGCTAACCCACCAACCAAAGAATACTCATGGAGGGACCCATGTCTCTAGCTTCATATGGAGCATAGGTTGACCTTATCTGGCATCAATGGGAAGAAAGATCCTTGGTCCTGTGAAGGCTATATGCCCCAGTGTAGGGGAATTTCAGGACAGTGAGGTGGATGGGGGAGTTTGAGGATGGGGAAACCAGGAAAGGGGATAACATTTGAAATGTAAATAATAAAAAATAAAATATATGAATTATATACTAGGTGCAAACTGATAATTTAATGTTATATTCTTTCTATTTTAATAAAGAACCTAAGATATTGCCATAAAGTTTCACTTTAGTCATTGTTAAAAAATTGTTAAGTGCTGCCTAGAGAAACTGAAATATATAGCAATAAAATGTTTAATAACAGAAATTATATGTTACATATTAAAAATATGTTGAATGTTTAGTGTAATATGCTACATGAATTTCTTAAACTATGGTGATCAAAACCTGTACTGTCTGTCATCGATTTATTTAAAACCATCATTGTATAGTGGACCAAACTTTGCTTTCATGAAGGATTTCTTCTATGTTCAGATAAAGTGATACTGCATAAGGCTGATAAAATTTCACTTGTCTGCCTATTTATCTATCTATCTATCTATCTATCTATCTATCTATCTATCTATCTATCATCTATCTATCTTATCCATCCATCCATCCATCTATTCTGTATGTCTATCTTTATCCTTGATCATCTATTTTTATTCTTCAATCTATTTTTTTAATTTTTGTAAAACTTCTGGAAGTCTGCTTGATTGATCAATAAACCATAATCTTTACAAAACAATATATATCTCAAAACAGAGGTAAATCAGACTTGATAATAAGCAAGGAATGGATATTATAGAAATTAACATTGCTATTTTAGAATATATATCAGTATATGGGTAATAAAATTGATATTGACAATATTCTATGTTATTTCTTTTTTGCATGGTAAACTGAAAATCAAAATAAAGTACCTTAGAATGTAATTAGGAAAGATAAAATAAATAATATTAAGATAACTTTGCTCTAACTTGCAAAATTCACAAAAATWTCATGTTATTATTTATTCATAAATAGCATTGTGATATTTATATAATATTGTTTAAAAATGGATTCCCATCTCTCTCTAAATAATCCTCTGTAATGTCTGAAAAACATCAACGAACACCATCATTTTCACACTATTTATTAATTAATTACATTTTGGGAACTCTTTTTGGTTTGTCTAGCTGATTATTATTTCCACAAAATTAGTTAAGAATTATGTTACCATTTTAAATGTAACTTAATTATCATGATTTGGAATATGTTGACCAGTTCAAAATTACACATTTTAAGTACAAACATTATTACTTCTCATAGTAAAAATGTTCTGTTATTATCCATCCTCCAATTTTTCAAGTATAGATTCCAAGTCAATATGCATAAAAGAGTAATTCATCAAAATTATTCAAAGTATAGTTCAAACTCCAGACAATTAAGTAAAACAACAATAAAGTAGACTATAATATGTGACATTTGCTCTATCTTTTCATATATCTCTTTTGATGACTTTTGTAAAAAAAAAAATGAGGGCTGTTTTATGTTGTTCATTGTGAATGTGTATTTGTCTGTCTGTGTGGGTGGGTCTTGTTCATATATACATATATGAATCCTATGACAACTACTTGTGGAGACCCAAACATGACATTTGATTCCCTGAAGCTGGTGTTGCATGCAGTCGTGAAATGGCTGGAGGAATGGTAGAAAATACCAAACAATGAAAGATGCAGATCCTCTGTAAGAACAAGTACTCTTAACCACTTACTCTGCTCTCCACCTCTACCTCTGTACAATGTATAGTTCAAACTTTTATTTATCTAAATTAAAACAACCACCCCCTTTCACCCTTATTTATATGTAAAGTTGCATTCCACTATTCAATCAGGAATAATGCAATGCAAAACCTGTTCTCTCTCTCTCTCTCTCTCTCTCTCTCTCTCTCTCTCTCTCTCTCTCTCTCTCTCTCTCTCAGCTCTCACATGCCTATTAAACCAGTCAAAGCTAACATCTTTAAATAGGTCTCTGATACGCAAAGCATGTGCTAGGTAATAACACTACTGCTGATGTCTTAGATCCTGTCAGTAGCAATAGAGCATGTCTTTAACAAGATATAGATGGTGGCGTGTTCCCTCTTGGTGACTTCTTGAAACTAATGCCATTTAAGCAACAAAGGAAATTATATCATTTCCCTCTTCCTGTAGTTTCCAAAGACAAACTAGAGTAGAGAAAATCAAATTTGATTAAAAAATATGAAGAAATGTTCATGATTTGGTCCTGACTGGTGTCAAACAAATAGCAAGATGAACCTTGGCCAAAGTCAATTTAAAGTTGGAAACTATCATTAAAACTGTTTAAATTTAACCTTAACTGTCATCTAATAACTTCACCAATGCTTGTCTCCTTCTGTCTTATCTCTGGTTACCATAACAACCAATAATCTGTAATGAGATATTAATGCTCCTAACAACAAAGGCATGAGGAAGCTTCTTATGTATTGAGAAATTCTCTTCAGGACTTCTGCTGAAAATGAAGATTGCAGAATAAAATGAACTAAATCCACTGATCAGATGCAATTAGAAATACTCATATTTGAGAAACTTCTGTTCAAGTCTTGAATGCTTAATATACAGTATCACATAAAATTTCTCTTTCATCTCATTTTTCTGTGATAAAGAGAACAACAGGGTCAATGAATTTTCAGCAATAAATGAAGTCAGGGGACAAACAGGGGTATCTTGGTGCTAGGTGTCAAAGATTTAAACCTATAAATAACACTGTGCATGATTGATTCCACAAGAGATTTACTGTACAAAGCAATGCAAATATAATAAGAAACAAAATATACTTAGTAACTCTACAAAAATATGATAAATCAGGAACTGTATAAAAAAACGTAAACATATTCTCCAGAATCCCAGATTTAGCCATATACTGTGTCAATCTATTATTAATGAGTGAGATATATTCTGATTTAGATCAGAGTAGGATTGTGCATCACAGAAAGTAAATGTAAAATGCTTAGTACTGGAGACGAAGAAATAGGTAGAGAAAATTTCATATTGAACTTTTTTGTGTTTTAGAACTACTTCATCAATGTTTTCCGGCATGATTTGAAGAGAAAGTTATGCTATAACTCAGAAAATAAAGTTTGCATACAGAAATAGTTTAAGAAAAGAAAGAATTTTTTAACAAGTTTTCAGCTAAAAAAGGCAGTGACCTGGGAAAGCAGAAGATAATTTATGAGGCTTTTGAGTGATTTGTCTAGGTATTGGTTCAACCAAAATGTAGTATATAAAACATGCTTTAGAATATTTTACTAATTGTACTAATTTAATAATTGACAACAGAGCTAGCTTTCCTTATATCAAAGAAAAAATTGTATAAGGATGTCAAATACATACCATTTTAATAAGTTATAATAGTTTATGCCAAAATAATAAGGATGGCTCTTGACTAATTAATATAATGTGTCCTCTTAAGATAACCACTCATAAGCTTTATACAAATTAGCTTGATAAATTTTACCTTGTTTGTGATAAAATTAAAGTAAATATATTATATTAAAATTTCTTAGTTTAAGAAAAAATCAGAAGGTGGGATGGTGGTATGTATTTATTATTCCCAGCACTGAGACTGAGGAAATAGAACCTCAAGTTTAAGAACTATCTGGACTACATACTGAGATTACATCGTCTCAAGCAAAACAAAGCAATCAAAGAGAAAAGATATAAATTGAATATGTTTCCTATGCTCAGAATATCTTTCTGTGACATTGTTTAATACCAAATGAGTCGTGTAAATTATACAATGTTAACAATTCTTGTGGACCCCCAAAAGGGACAGGAATTTCACAAGGAGACCAAAGGAGTCAACTAAGCTGGACCCTTGGGGCTCTCAGAGTCTGAATCCCAAAACCAAAGAATATACACAGACTGGACCTAGGTCTCCCGGCTCTTATGTAGCAGATGTGCAGCTTGGTCTTCACGTGGGTCCTGAACAACTGGCACAGTGATTTTCCCAGAAGCTGTTGCCTGTATGTGAGATGTGTTCCTCTAACTGAGCTACCTTGTTTAGCCTCAGTGGGAGAGGAAGCACTGAACCTCACAGAGACTTGAAGTGCCAGGATAGGAGGGTATGTAGGGGGCAGGCTCCACCTACTTAGAGGAGAAGGGTAAGGGGGGATGGGGGAAGGATTGTGGGAGGGAGTGACACGAAGGGAGGCAGTGAACAGAATATAAAGTGAATAAGTGAAAAATAAAGTAAAAAATAATTATGCTGAGATTATTAAACATTGAGAATTATAACAAATTGTTAATATAAAACAACCTTTACATTGCTAATACTAGCTACAGAGGTTGGTGTTAATTCATCCCTCTTCTTGATAAAATAAGACATAAAAAATTATAACTTGAAGAACTGACACATAAAGTAAACTAAGATACAAAGGTAAGTACTATTATTCCATTTTATGTGGTCTTTTGCACCAAAACCTACTTCTTCAACCATTGATTCAACATTTATTTGGTGAATGAGTTATTTATCTGGAATGTGCTTATTCTAAAAAATTGGATGAATATAACTTTACCATGTTGAGCATTCTGATAATGAAATGCATTATTTTATAAAAAAGTTGATAAAGTACTGCAGTATAAATATTCAAAATGAATTCTCAAATTTTCAATTATATAAACTTAATAGTTCTTAATATAAGTTTCTCTCCCCTTATGATATCCAAAAATGAGGTCCACTTAATTTCTCCAAAATTTGTGAAATTTTCATCAATATTAATGTTGTGTACTGCCAGATATAGGCAGTTTTAAAGGTAAACATTTTTTGAAGTGTAGGGGTTAATACCTTTAGTAGATCGCAAACACCCTAAACCCAATCTCTAGACTGTTTTTGTTTTTTTTTTGTTTGTTTGTTTGTTTTATTTGTTTTGGTTTTTTGGTATTTGGTCTATTTTTGCAGGTGGAAATGTGGCATTATGGGTGCTGGTCAACTTAAAAAGTGATAAGAAACTTAAAAGATGCTACAATGGCGCAGGGAGAATGATATGTTTTCTTTCCTGATAAAGTCTATGTAGGGCTGAGGGAGGGCAAGTGAAATCTTTGTGAGAATGTGTAGGAAGACTCGGCAAGATAGCAATTTAGAACCTTTTGAATATTGCAATGATTATGAAACATGCTGTTAGTGCTTCTATGTCAGGAAGAATAAGAAAAATATAAAAGCTCTGTAATACTTATTTAGCTTAGCAAGGACACATACCAATGCTTACAAAAGAGGGGATTGTGAAACTAAAGCCGTTGCATAGTATCTTTTCTGAATTTAAGGAGCCTGTTTTATTACTTACTTATATATTTATTGGTTTCAGCATACTTATTGCTACTGTTCTTTCCACATTTAAGTGTTTTAAAGTGAATGTCATCTCCAATTGTCCTTCTGTTAAAAAAGGACACCATTTGCTCTGAATACTGACAATTGCCAAATGCAAGTAAACATGAAAGGGTTATTGTCAAATGCAGTTAGGAGTTCAGACAACTTATGCTATTTCTTTCCTTAAATGTATAATAATGACTGCTCATTTGTCTGTTTTATGCCTCCTCTGAGGCTATGAATTATTTATTTGTCTTAAAAGTGAATCCTTTGAGTGGAGCTTAGCATGTTTTCTCAAGTAMAATAAAATAATAAGCTTTCTTAATTCTTTCGTGAAGAGCTAAGGTAAGGATCAAGGCTAGCTTAAGAATTGTGATAACTTGAAGTAAAGAATTAATTTTGAAATATTCTCAATTTTATAACAGAAAAATGTATTGTTTCTCATATTCATTGCACATACACTGTACTCAAGTATGTCCYGAGATGCAGATTTACTTAAGGAGGATTCACATACTTAAAGAAATAATAATGTACAAACAATGTATGAAAATGTGTCACTCGAAACATGTAAGAGATTGCAATAATGTGAGTCTGAAGCAGGGATGACAAATAGCCTACAGAGAATTTCATCCTAAATGAAGGGGAAGGAATGCATTCTATGACCTACAATAAGATAAATAAACCAGCAGAATTTAAAAACCTTCCATGTTAACATCAAACAATAATGTTACATGTGTTATGATTTCTGACTTATATCTGAACTGGTAAGTGTTAAGAAAAATCCACACTTAGAGCAACAACAAATAAACTTTAAGTAGGTAAAATAATTTAGAGTTCTATCATGCAATTGACAAATTTTATGGACTTGGTTTCTTTTTTTAAAAAAATAGGATTTAACGATCTTTTTTTCTTTTAAAGATTTTATTTATTTAATTGATATATATATGATGAGTACACTGTTGCTGTCTTCTGACACAGCAGAAGAGGGCATCAGATTACAGATAGCTGTGAGCCACCGTGTGGCTGCTGGGAATTGAACTCAGGACCCCTGGAAGAGCAGTCAGTGCACTTAACCTCTGAGCCATCACTCCAGCCCTATGGACTTAGTTTTATGTTGAAAAAATAAATTTCATTTGTTAACATTCTGTAGAGGTTTCAAAATAATGCGTAATTTATTTATTTAACTTTGAATTTTTATGAATTGTACACATAAAAAACTTGAATTCAAATTGAACAAAGCATCATAATGGAATAAATATATAAGATAGAATTCCTTTTCAACATTTACCATTTCCTGAAAAGGGCAATTACAGAAGGGTTGATGCCCTCTGAATTTGGATACTATGGTCTACTGATATCCCAAAAAAGGATTATATTTTTCTTCTACCATATGACTTTCATGTATAAATGAAACAGAATTTTGGTTAATTATAGTATAAACTATATGTCTAAAGATAGTATTGGGCTGAATATGAAAGCTGAAATCTAAGAGTTGTTCTCTCTACAAATATATTAAATCATCCATGCATTTTGAATACTGGGAGCAATATGTTCCTCTAAAATACCATTCTTTAATTTTTTTCAAACGTCCAATGTAAATATAAATAGACAACATTTTCTGTGATATTGTACATAATAGAATAATCTAACATACATAATGAATATTCTAGCCTTCACTGCTTTAGAGATTTTTTCTATTTCTAAAACCACAGTGTGAAATAGTATTTTCATATATTATATTTCTATTACTTATAAAAATAATGTTCCATTGTTTATTATAAAATTTGTGTTTCATTATGACATTTGAAATTGATTTCAAATTTTTTAAATACCACCCTGTAAAATTTCTGTACCGAAAATAATGCACAACAAATAAGTAATGCAATACTAATACTTATTACTCTCTATCAAATAGTAAAGTCTATACATATGCAATTCCCTTCCGTAGTATATGTTATTATCATTAACAATATTTATTAATATTTATAATATCACTAGGCTTTTGACACAGTTGAAAATATGTAATTCCATATTCTTAAACATTGGTATGTCTAAACAATTAAAATTTATTATTTTGATAAGCCGTCTTTTATATTTATGTTATGGAGTTAAAGAGCCCAAAAATGATGCCCAAATCTTACACTTGATTACAATTGAAAAAATAATTTTTATCTTTTTTAATTTTTTATTGAATATATTCTTCATTAACATTTTGAATATTATACCCTTTCCCGTCCCCCCCCCTCAGAAAACCCCCAACCTATCCTCCCAATCCCTGCCTCCAAGAAGATGCCCCTCCGCACAAAGCACTCCTGCCTCCCCGCTGTCGATTCCCCTACACTGGGGCATCTAGAAAGCCTCCCTAGGACTAAGGACCTCTCTACCCAGGGATGTCTGACAAGGCAATCTTCTGCAACATACGCAGCTTGGACCATGTGTACCCCTCTTGGTTGATGGCTTAGTCCCTGGGAGACCTGGGGTGTCTGATTGGCCAACATCATCATTCTTCCCATGGGACTGCCAACCCCTTCAGTTCCTCCTGTCCTCCCTACAACTCCTCCACTAGGGACCCCACACTCAATCCGCTGTTTGTCTGCTGCATCTGCTTCTGTATCTGTAAGGCTCTGACAAGGCCCCTCAGGAGACAACCTTAAGAGGCTCCTTTCAGCAAACATTTCTTGTCATCCCTAATAGTGTTGCAGTTTGGTGACTGTTTATAGAATGATTCCTCAGATAGGATAGTCTCTGTGAGTCCTTTCCTTCAGTGTCTGTTCCACAGTTTGTCTCCATAATTGCTCCTGTGAGTATTTTGTTCCCTTTCTGAGAAAAACCAAATCACACACTTTGGTCTTCCTTCTTCTAGAGCTTATTTGGTCTGTAAGTTGTATATTATTATTCTGAGCTTTTTGGCTAATATTCACTTATCAGTGAGTGCATAACATGTGTGTTCCCTTGAGATTGGGTTACCTCACTCAGGATGACACTCTCTAGTTCCATCCATTTGTCTAAGAATTTCATGAATTCATTGTTTTTAATAGCTGAGTAGCACTCCATTGTGTAAATATACAACATTTTCTGTATCCATTCCTCTGTTGAAGGACATCTGGGTTCTTTCGAGCTTCTGGTTATTATAAATAAGGTTGCTATGAACCTAATGGAGCATATGTCCTTATTACTTGTTTGAGCATCTTCTGGGTATATGCCCAGGAGTGGTATAGCTCGGTCCACAGTTAATACTAGGCCTAAATTTCTGAGGAACCACCAAACTGATTCCCAGAGAGGTTTTATCAGCTTTCAATACCACCAGCAATGGAGGAGTGTTCCTCTTTCTCAACATCCTCTCCAGCATCTACTATCACCTGAGTTTTTCCATCTTAGCCATTCTGACTGGTGTGAGGTGGAATCTCAGAGTTATTTTGATTTTCATTTCCCTGATAACTAAGGATGCTGAGCATTTCTTTAGGTGCTTCATAGCCATTTGAATTTCCTCAGTTGAGAATTCTCTGTTTATCTCTATACCTCATTTTTAGTAGGGTTATTTGACTCTCTGGAGACTAACTTTTTGAGTTCTTTCTATACATTGGGTATTATCCATGTACCATATTCAGGATTGGTAAAGATCTTTTGCCAATCTGTTAGTTGCCATTTTGTTCTATTTACAGTGTCCTTTGCCTTACAAAAGCTTTGCAGTTTTATGAGGTCCCATTTGTAGATTCTTGTTCTTAGAGCATAAGCCATTGGTGTTCTGTTCAGAAAATTTTCTGCTGTGCCCATGTGTTCAAGGTTCTTCCCCTTTCTCCTCTATAAGCTTCAGTGTATCTGGTTTTATGTAGTGGTCCTTGATCCACTTGGACTTGAGCTTTGTACAAGGAGATAAAAAATGGGATAATTTGCATTTTCTGCATGTTGACCTCCTGTTGATCCAGCACCATTTGTAAAAAATCCTGTCTTTTTTCCACTGGATATTTTTAGCTCCTTTGTAAAATATTAAGTAACCATAGGTGTGTGGGTTCATTTCTGCATCCTCAATTCTATTTTATTGATCTTTCTGCCTGTCTCTGTACCTATACCATAGTTTTTATCACTATTGCTCTGCAGTAGAGCTTCAGGTCAGGCATGGTGATTCCCCCAGAAGTTCTTTTGTTATAGAGAATAGTTTTCACTATCCAGGGTTTTTTGTTATTCCAAATGTATTTGCAGATTGCTCTTTCTAGCTCTATGAAGAATTGAGTTTGAATTTTGATGGGTATTGCATTGAATCTGTAGACTGCTTTCAGCAAGATAGCCATTTTTACTATATTAATCCTGAAAATCCATGAGCATGGGAGATCTTTCCATCTTCTGAAATCTTTGATTTCTTTCTTCAGAGGCTTAAAGTTCTTAACATGTAGATTTTTAACTTGCTTGGTTAGAGTCACACCAAGGTATGTAATATTATTTGTGACTGTTGTGAAGGGTGTAATTTCCCAAATTTCTTTCTCAGCTCATTTATCCTTTGAATAGAGGAAGGCTATTGATTTGTTTGATTGACTTTTATATCCACCCATTTTGCTGAAGTTGCTATTCAGCTTTAGGAGTTCTCTGGTGGAGTTCTCTGGGGTCACGTAAGTGTACGATCATATCTTCTTCAAATAGCAATAATTTGACTTCTTCCTTTCCAATTTGTATACTTTTGACCTCCTTTTGTTGTCTAATTTCTCTGGGTAGAACATCAAGGATTATATTCAATAGATAAGAGAGAGTGGGCAGCCTTGTCTGGTTCCCAATTTCAGCTTCTAGATTTTCTCCATTTAGTTTAATGCTGGCTACTGGTTTGCTGTATATTGCTTCACTATATTTAGGTATGGGCCTTGAATTCCTGATCTCTCTAAGACTTTCAACATGAAAGAAGGCTGAATTTTGTCAAATGCTTTTTCAGGATCTAATGAAATGATCATTTTTTTTTTTTTTTTTTTTTTATGTAGTGATTTATATTGATTGATATCCACATATTGAACCGTCCCTGTATCCCTGGGATGAAGCCTAATTGATGGTAATGAATTATCATTTTGATGTATTCTTGGATGCAGTTGGCAAGAATTTTATTGAGTATTTTTGCGTCAGTGTTCATAAGGGAAATTGGTATGAAGTTCTCTTTGTTTGGCCTTTGTTTTGTTTAGGTATAAGCGTTATTATGGCCTCTTAGAAAGAATTGCGCAGTGTTCCTTGTGTTTCTATTTTGTAGAATTGTTTGAAGAGTATCGGTATTAGGTCTTCTTTGAAGATCTGATAGAAATCCCCACTAAACCCATCTGGTCCTGGGCGTTTGTTTGTTTGTTTGTTTGGGAGATTGTTAATGACTGCATGCATTATCTCAGAACTTATGGGACTACTTAGATGATATATCTGATCCTGTTTTAACATTGGCACCTGGTATATGTGTAGAAAATTGTCCATTTCGTCTGGATTTTCCAATTTTGTTGAGTATAACTTTTGTAGTAGAATCTGATGATTTTTTGAATTTCCACATTTTCTGTTATGTCTCCCTTTTTATTTCTGATTTTATTAATTTGGGTACTGCCTCTGTGCCCTCTGATTAGCCTGGTTTAACTATCTTCTTATTTTTCTCAAAGAACCAGCTCCTGGTTTTATTGATTCTTTGTATATGTTTTTTTTTTTTTGCTTGTTTCTATTTGTGTGATTTTAGCCCTGAGTTTGATTATTTCCTGCTGTCTACTCTTCTTAGGTGTATTTTCTTCTTTTTCTTCTGGAGCTTTCAGTTGTGTTGTCAAGCTGCTAGTGTAAGCTCTCTCCATTCTCTTGTTGGAAGCACTAAGAACTATGAGTTTTCCATTTAGCAATGCTTTGTGTCCCATAAGTTTTCTTATGATGTGTCTTCATTGTCAATAAAATCTTTTTTTTGTATCCATTCAAAAATGTGGTATATATACACAATGGAGTACTATTCAGCCATTAGAAACAATGAATTCATGAAATTCTTAGGCAAATGGATGGAGCTGGAGA
>BDUI01000266.1:104522-122992 GCA_002335545.1 Apodemus speciosus
CTCATATATAGTTTTCTGCCATATTTTTCTGATTTTTATAAATACAAAAATATCATAAAAGTTAATATAGTTCATTTTAAGCTGGTCATGGTAGCACATGCCCTTAATCCCAGCATTAGAAAGACAGAGGCAGAAGTATGTTGTGAGTTTGAGGTGAGTCTATTTTACAAGTGAGTTTAAAGATAGCCAGAACTGTTTGTTACTTTTAGGCATTTGATGTTCAAATCAAGAATCACTGATATTATCTTAGTTTTACAGCACTTACACATATAGTCCTTCTCTTATCTTTCAAGACAATTCTTATAGACAAGACAAACTGCTTCTAGTGTGGTATAATATGAGAAACTGAAGATCTTTGTGAAATTAATCAACTTACTGAAGTCACAGAGCCAGTGAAGAGCAAAGTCTATTTTGAGATGCTCTCTTCTTTCTGAAATTTGATTAAACAATATGTATTTCTGCTTTGTCCAAAAAACAGCATGAGGAGAAAAAAGACAATTGGTTGATTTAAAAAAGTAGTCATTTATGGTGAGTTATTCAGCTTAAAATATTATGGAGAAATGTTTTGAATGGAAGAACAGAAAACAAAGAAACAACAAAAAGTCCCTGTCATTCAATAAGGGATGCATAAGCTTTCAAAAAGCTTTAGTGTCTTCTTGATGGTTATTACACATTCTTTTCCAAATTATTCCCATGCACTTATTATCTCTGTATATGGATAACAACTTTCCTGTAAAAATCACTGTCTCCGAGCATAAAACTAGTAAAGAGCAAAGGTTTGTTGTCTAATGGAAGAGGAGCTAGGTCCTTAAAGGTTTGGCTCTGCACAAAAGTTGTACGGCGGTTAAAGCAAGTAAGAGTGAATCCATGAAGGAAGCTGAGATATTCAATGCCTGATTACAGCACAGCAGTATACATCCTCAATGAGGGGAAGCAAGGGAAGTAGAGAATGTTATATCAGGTCCAGTGACTTATAGAATAATTAACAGAGATCCACTTGCAAGAATATTAAATTCTTGGAAGAATATGCAATTCACTATTAACATGGAAGTGAATCAAGAAAGACAAGGAAGAACAACTATTTTGTTTCTCTTCCCTTTTGTTCTACAAACGCTTGATGCCTGAGTCCAGTCTACATTCTAAAGATGTTGAAGGTACCATAATTTATTGTGTTTCTTAATGGTTACAGAACCTGATGAGTATCTCAGAGATTATTGTTTTGGTTTTCTTTTTCTGTTTCCTAAAGTAGCTACTATATTTTTTAATTTTAAATGTCTTCTCCCCCATTGGAATCTGAACACTAATTGACCTAATAATCTTTTTTCCAATCTATTTTTTTTCTCCCAAAGTCCAATTAACCCTGTAGACTTGTAATTTTCTGATTATCACTCAAATAAGAAAGTTCAGTAAGAATTAGTTCTCTACGTAATAGAAGCATTATAAAAAGAACATTTGAAGCAAAGACGTTCATTTTGTGGCATGCATTAGAGGAGCAAGGCTTATTTGAGAAGTGGACAATTTCTATGTTCTCTGATGATGTACTGTCTCTTTTTAAAGGAGACAGTCCTGGCTAAAAGCAGAATCAATACTGCCATTCAATTCTATGTCTTCTTTCATGAATGCCCTGGTATTACATCCACTCTGAATATTTAAAAGCTCTGGCCAACCCTGCTGTGATGGCTCTGGCTTTCACAAGTAAGTTTTGATTGTGAAGAATGACTAGCGGATCTAACTGCTATGCCATTATTTAGTATTTTTATTGTTCAAAGACATGTCCTTACTTTATACTCCCTGCTGATTTTTATGATTAATGGATGTGTCCCTTTCTCGGGCAACTTTTGAATAAGTCACTGACTGAATGGTTATAACTATAAGGATGTTCTTCCAACCTGTCTCACCTACCTAGAAAGCTGGTAAAAATAAAACAACATAAGGAATGGTAAATGCTTATGCAACGGTAAAGTACTATTTATGGAACTACTTATCTACAGGTTAGAATGAGCTTTTTTTTATTATATGAATGTTAAAGTGAAAATGGAACTATCATTTCTCATAATTAAATAAAAGGACCATAATCATTTTAAATTTTTCTCTTATTTTTATGAATGTAATAAATCTTGGGTATTTCGAGCTTCTGGGCTAATATCCACTTATCAGTTAAGGGCATACCATGTGTGTTCTTTTGTGAATGGGTTACCTCATGCAGAATGATTTTTCTAGTTCCATCCATTTGCCTAAGAATTTCATGAATTCATTGTTTAAAATAGCGAGTAGTACTCCATTGTGTAAATATACCACATTTTCTGTATCCATTCCGCTGTTGAAGGACAACTGGGTTCTTTCCAGCTTCTGGCTATTATAAATAAGGCTGCTATGAACATAGTAGAGCATATGTCATAACTTTTTAGAGTATCCTCTGAGTATACGCCCAGGAGTGGTATAGCTGGGTCCTCAGGTAGTTTTCTGAGAAGCCACCAAACTGATTTCCAGAGTGGTTGTAACAGCTTGCAATACCACCAGCAATGGAGGAGTGTTTCTCTTTCTCCACATCCTTGCCAGCATCTGCTTTCAACTGAGTTTTTGATCTTAGCCATTCTGACTGGTATGAGGTGGAATCTCAGAGTTGCTTTGATTTGCATTTTCATGATAACTAAGAATGTTAAACATTTCTTTAGGTGCTTTTTGGCCATTCCATAATCCTCAGTTGAAAATTATTTTTCTTTCTTTCTTTTCTTTTCTTTTCTTTTCTTTTCTTTTCTTTTCTTCTCTTCTCTTCTCTTCTCTTCTCTTTTCTTTTTAGCTCTATACTCCATTTTTAATAGGGTTATTTGGTTCTCTGGAGTCTAACTTCTTGGGTTCCTTGTATATATTGGATATTAGCCCTATATCAGGTATAGGATTAGTAAAGATCTTTTCCCAGCCTGTTGGTTGCCATTTTTTCCTACAATTCACAGACAACATGAAGCTTAAGAAGAAGGAAGACCAAAGTGTGGATGCTTCAGTTCTTCGGAGAAGGTGAACAAAATAATCACAGGATCAAATATGGAGATAAAGTGTAGAACAGAGACTGAAGAAAAGATCATCCAGAGATTGTCCCACCTGGGGATACATCTCATATACAGTTCACCCTGATACTATTGTTCATGCCCAAATGCTTGCTGAATGGAGCCTGTTATGGCTGTCTCTTGAGAGGCCCTGCCAGAACCTTACAAATACAGAAGCAGATGCTCATAGTCAACCATTGAACTGAGAGCAGGGTCCCCAAAGGTGGAGTTAGAGAAAGGACTGAAGGAACGGATGAGATTTGCAACCTCATAGGAAGAACAATAATATCAACCAACCAGACACCGCCAGATCTCCCAAGGACTAAGCCAAGGAGTACACATATCTTCCTATGTATGAATCTGCATATGTTCATAGCAGAGGATTGCCTTGTCAGGCATCAATGGGAAGAGAGGTCCATGGTTCTATGAAGGTTCAATAGATGCCATGGTGTAGGCAAATCAAGGGCAGGGAGGAGGGTGGGTGGAGGAACACCCTCATAGAAGCAGGGAGAGGGAGGATGGAATAGGGGGTTTCTGGGACAGAGGGAGGGGAGCAGAAATGTAAATAATGAAAATATCCAATTAAAAGACATTAAACAAAAGAATGTAATATAACAGCATCATTGTCCCCTTCCCCTTTCTCAATCTGCATATGATCTTATTCAGCCATGATGACTATGAACCACAACAATGACCTTCATCACACACATACACACACACACACACACACACACACACACACACACACACACACACACACAAAACATAAATATGCTATAGTGCAAAACATATATTGGTGATACCAAAAGTTTACTAACTGACCTTGAGAACGGCTCATTGAGAGGGAAATTATGACTGGTGTTCAAATCTCTCCAACTATGAAATGTTAGTGAATTTATGGGTACAATAGAGAATCTATAGCAATCATTTTGCCAAGGGAGCATAATTCCTAACTATATTCCATTTATCCTTATTCCCATAAATATTGTTGACTAATCAAAAGCAAAAGAGTGCTGTGTCAACATTCTCATTAAAGAAGGAATATCAGTATATAAAGAGAACATATTAGTATATAAGTTGAGATTAGTTCACATCCATTGAAGAAATTAATATATCTAAAACCCATCATATTGATCCAATATTCTATACAATTTAATATTAATTTTTATATGCCTTGTTCTTACAAGTTCTACAACTGAGAAATCAGGAAATTAGTCAATAAGAATTATATATTCATAATCATTTAGACATAATTGCAATAATAACACTTGATCCATCATTTTGAGTCTCATTGTAATAACTTAATTTATAATAACATAAGTCCAATAATATAAGAAGTAGGTAATAGAACATAGAGTGACAAGAGGCAGTAAAGAAAGACATAATCTAGAATACTAGAGTAGTGATGAACGAATAGTCTACATTGAGGTAAGCCAAGAGTTAGTATATGAATGCTTATGATCTGATGTATTACCATAGTAATGTAGATTATTGACACAGGAGAAAAAATATTCATGGCTTCATGTAATTACATAAAAATATGAGGGAATTATACAAAATATTTTAAATAATGATGTTTGATAGGAATGTGAAGTCATGAATAGGATGTGAATTTATAATTACATCTGGATGCTGAGAAGTTGGGTACATTCCAGCATTTATACTTATTTAATAATAATTGGTGATTAGTTGCCATTTTCAAAGTAGAATATACTGTAGAAAGTATAATAGCATATGAAGGAAGTTGTATATGACTAAAAGGAAACTATTCAAGTTAGCTACACTCAGGAGTTAGGGAGGCTGACCAGCCAGCTTAAGAAAAAATTTCAAATTTAGGAACATTTCCGACATATTCTGTGATTTACAACATGGGAAATGTAAGCATTGAGACTTCATGCAGATGATACTTACTGCTTTCTGTGTGGAAAACTGTAACACAGAAGACAAAATAAGGGGATAATAAAATTACTAAGAAAATTAAACCATGTTTCTAAATCCTAAAGAATTTTATGAAGAATACTTAGCTTTGTGGTAGTGACCACTGTAATCCCAAAACTCAAGAGGAAAAAAAATCACTAAATAATTGAGGACATTGTGAATTACATGGTGAGTTTAAGGCCAGTTTTCATACATAATCAGACATTGTTTCAAAAGCAGAGAAAACTCTTTACAATGGCTAGAGAGATTGTTCAGCCATTAAAATCAACACTACTCTTCCAGAGAACCAGATATTTGTTGTAAACATTTGTAGTAAGTTGCTTACAAATACTTATAACTCCAGCTCGAGGAGATCCAGTACACTTTACTGCATTAAATATGCATGAATACACATGCACATACACAACAAAAACATATGTATGAAATTAAAAATCTGAACACAGTTTTAAAATTCCAAATATATAATATGGACTTGGCTCACCATCCTGATTTAATTTTGGTATTTGGTATCTGTCTAGAAAATTATCCATTTCCTCCAGATTCTCCAGTTGTGTTGACTATAGGTTTTTCTAGTAGGATTTGATGATTTTTTTTTAATTTCCTCAGTTTCTGTTGTTATATCTCCCTTTTCATTTCTAATTTTGTTAATTTGGATACTGTTTCTGTGCCCTCTGGTTACTCTGGCTAAGGGTTTATCTATCTTGTTGAGTTTCTCAAAGAACCAGCTCCTGGTTTTGTTGATTCTTTGTATGGATCTCTTTGTTTCTACTTGATTGATTTCAGCCCTGAGTTTGATGATTTCTTGTCTTCTACTCTTCTTGGAAGTACTCCCTATTCCAGGGCTTTAAGGTGTGCCATTAAGCTGCTAGTGTATGCTCTCTCCAGTTTCTTTTTGGAGGCACTCAAGGCTATGAGTTTTCCTCTTAGCACTGCTTTCATTGTGTCCCATAAATTTGGGTATGTTGTGTCTTCATTTTCATTAAATTCTAGAAAGTCTTTGATTTCTTTCTTTATTTCTTCCTTAACCAAGTTATCATTGAGTAGAGAATTGTTCAGCTTTCATGTGTATGTGGACTTTCTGTTGTTTTTGTTGCTATTGAAGACCACTCTTACTCCATAGTGATCTGATAGGAGGCATGTGATTACTTCGATCTTCTTATATCTGTTGAAGTCTGTCTTGTGACCAATTATATGGTCGATTTTTGGAGAAGGTACCATGAGGTGCTGAGAAAATGATAGATTCTTTTGCTTTAGGATGAAATGTTCTATATACATACATATATATGTTAAATCCAATTGGTCTAATTGGCTTTAGACCAATTAGTTTCACTGTATCCCTGTTTAGTTTCTGTTTTCCTGGTTGGTCCATTGAAGAGAATGGAGTGTTGAAGTCACTGACAATTATTGTGTTAGGTGCAATGTGTGCTTTGAGCTTTAGTAAAGTTTCTTTTATGAATGAGGGTGCCCTTGCATTTGGAGCATAAATGTTCAGAATTGAGAGTTCTTCTTGGTGGATTTTTCCTTTGACCAGTCAGAAGTGTCCTTCAGTGTCTCTTTTGATGACTTTAGGTTGAAAGTCAATTTTATCTGATTTTAGAATAGCTACTCTGGCTTCTTTCCTGAGACCATTTTCTTGTAACATTATTTTCCAGCCTTTTTCTCTGAGGTAGTGTTTGTCTTTGACACTGAGCTGTGCTTCCTGTATGCAGCAAAATGTAGGGATCCAGTCTGTTAGTCTATGTCTTTTTATTGGGGAATCGAGTCCATTGATGTTAAGAGATATTAAGGAATAGTGATTATTACTTCCTGTTATTTTTGATGTTATTTTTATGTTGAGTGGTTATCTTCTTTTGGGTTTGATGAAAGACGGTTACTATCTTGCTTTTTCCAGGGTGTAGTTTCCCTCCTTGTATTGGAGTTTTCCACCTATTATCCTTTGTAGGGCTGGGTTTGTTGGAAGATATTGTGTAAATTTGGTTTTATCATGGAATATCTTGGTTTCTCCACCTATGGTGATTGAGAGTTTTGTTGGGTTAATAGTGTTGGCCTACGTATTTGTGTTCTCTTAGAATCTGCATGAGATCTGCTTAAGATCTTCTAGCTTTCCTGGTCTCTGGTGAGAAGTCTGTTGTGATTCTGATAGGTCTTCCTTTATATGTTACTTGGCCTTTTCCTCTTCTCTTTTTCTCTTAACATTCTTTCTTTGTTTAGTACATTTGGAATTTTGATTATTATGTGACAGGAGGTATTTCTGTTCTGGTCCAGTCTGTTTGGAGTTCTGTAGGCTTCTTGTATGGTCATGGGTGTCTCTGGGTGTCTCTCTTTTTAGGTTAGTGAAGTTTTCTTCCAGAATTTTGTTGAAGATATTTGCTGGCCCTTTTAATTGTAGATCTTCACTCTCATCTATCCCTATAATCCTTAGGTTGGCTCTTCTCATTGTGTCCTGGATTTCCTGAATGTTTTGGGTTACAAGCTTTTTGCATTTTGCATTTTCTTTGACTGTGGAGTCAATAGTTTCTATGGTATCTTCAGCATCTGAGATTCTTACTTCTCTCTTGTATTCTGTTGTTGATATTTGTATCTATGACCCCTGATTTCTTCCCAAGGTTTTCTATCTGCAAAGTTGTCTCTCTTTGTCCCTCCCCCACCTCAGCACTGGAGCAGGAGGCCKTGGCCCTGCTAAGCCCATGAATTACCTGGCCTTTGTTACAAACCAGCCTCCCCTGGAAATGGAGGAAGCATCCCGGAGCCAACCACCTGCTGAGATCAGGAGCCAGCAAGATCCCAAGACTCCACCCCATGCCTGGGGGGGAGGAGGGAAATCTTCCAGGCTATATATTGGCTTACATTTATTAAAATTCGGGTCTTGAAAGGCAGTGTCTCCTTGACCCCATTCTTTTGCGCCGCTTTCCCCATCCATTCCATAAGTTTTCTCTTGCAGGAACCAGTCCGTGGTAGCTGCAGATAGCTACGGAACTCAACATCCCTTTGTGATTTCTTAGTTGTTTCTACTTCTGTTTTTAGATCCTGGATGGCTTTGCTCAGTTCCTTCACTTTTTTGTTTGTGTTTTCCTATAATTCTTTAAGAGATTTTTGTGATTCCTCTTTCATGACTTCTGCCTCTTGACCCAAGTTCTCCTATATTTCTTTAAGTGATTTTTGCATTTTGTCTTTTTGACTTCTATCTGTTGACTCATATTCTCCTGATTTTCGTTAAATGATTTTTGTGTTTCCCTTGTAAGGGTTTCTACTTTTGATTCATTTTCTCCTGTATTTCTTTAAGAGATTTATTTATGTCTTTCATGTGTTCCTCTAACAGCATCATGACCAGTGATTTTAAATCAAAATCTTGTTTTTCTGGTGTGTTGGGGTATCCAGGACCTGCTGTTGTAGGAGAATTGGGTTCACATGCTGCCGCATTGCCTTGATTTCTGTTAGTAACATTCCTACGTTTGCCTTTTGCCATCTGGTTATCTCTGGAGTTAGTTGGGCCTGTTGTCACTGTCTGGTGCTTGAACTTCCTGTAAGCCTGATATTTCTGCTCCGCTGGATGCCTGGGTTTCCCCTGGCACAGATTAATGATGGACTGCCCTACTCCTCGGTTCAGTTGGAAAACTGTTGTGCCTTTCTCCAAGCAATGTTATACTCGGGGTTTTCTCTGTGTACCTGGTATTGGTCCTGTCTGTCTGGTGGCTAAGATGGTGGTGGGGAGTCCCGCCAAGTGCCCATTACTCTGCCAGGCAAATGACCCATGACAGGGCTGGCATACAGATGATTTGCAGAGCTGCCTAGGACTTGGGTGTGGGTAGAAGCCTGTTGGTCTGTGTCCCAAGTGATGTTAAGCTCAGATTATCTCTGTGTACCTCAAGCTGCCAGTTCTGTCTGTTTGGGAGTGAAGATGGTGGCAGGGTGATATTTTCTTTATTTACATTTTAAATGTTAGCCCTTTTAATGGTTGCTCCTCTGAAAACACCATATCCCATTCCTGCTCACCAACTCACCCACTCCTGCTTCCCTGTCTTGGCATTCCCCTATACTGTGGTATTGAGCCTTTTCAGGACCAAAGGCTTCTCCTCCCTTTAATGTTCAACAAGGTCATCCTCTGCTACATATGCAGCTGCAGCCATGGGTCCCTCGATGTGTATTCTTTGGTTGGTGGATATTAGCCCAGAAGCTTGAAATACGCAAGATATGACTCATAGACAAAGCAAAGCTCAAGAATAAGGAAGACCAAATCATGGGTACTTTGGTCCTTCATAAAAGGGGGAACAAAATACACATGGGAGGAAAYTGATCCATACTTATCTACCTGTGCAAAGCTCAAGTCCAATTGGATCAAGGACCTCCACATAGAACCAGATACACTGAATGTAATAGAAGAGAAAATGGGGAAGAGCCTTGAATACATGGAGAAATTTTCCTGAACAGAACACTATTGGCTTATGCTCTAAGAACAAGAATCAACAAATGGGACCTAATAACATTTCAAAGCTTCTGTAAGGCAAAGGAAATTATCAATAGGACAAAAGGCAAACAACAGATTGGGAAAAAATCTTTACCAATCCTACATTTGATAGATGGCTAATACCCAATATATATACAGAAGTGAATTAGTTAGACTCCAGAGAACAAAATAACCCTATTAAAAATGGGGTACAGAGCTTACCAAAGAATTCTCAACTGAGGAATATCAAATGGCCAAGAAGCCCCTAAATAAATCTTCAACATCATTATTCATCAGGTAATTTCAAATCAATGCAACCCTGAGATTCTACCTCACAGCAGTCAGAAAGGCTAAGAACAAAACCTCAGGAGAAAGCACATGGGGGTGAGTAAGAGGAGAAAGAGGAACTCTCCTCCATTGCTGGTGGGATTGGAAGCTGGTACAACCACTTTGGAAATCAGTCTGCCTGTTCCTCAGAAAGTTGGGCATAGTCTTACCTGAGGATCCAGCTCTACCACTCCTAGGCATATACCCCAAAGATGCTCCAGTATATAATAAGGACACATGCTTCATTATTTTTATAGCACCCTTATTTATTATAGCCAGAATAGGGAAAAAACCCAGATGTCCCTCAACAGAGGAATGGATACAGAAAATGTGGTACAGTTACCCAAAAAACACTACTAATCTATTAAAAACAATGACTTCTTGAAATTTATAAGCAAATGGATGGAACTAGAAAATATCCTGAATGAGATAACATTGCCACAAAAAATCACATATTTTATATACTCACTAATAAGTGGATATTTGGCTAAAAGCTCAGAATACCCATTATAGAACTCACACATCATATGAAGCTCAATAAGAAGGAAGAACAAAGTGTGGATGTTTCAGTCCTTCTTAGAAGGGGGACCAAAACATTCACAGAACATAGAGGGTGGATGAGTCTTGGGAGGAATAAAGGAGAGGGAATGCAAAAGGGGGACAAGATAGGAAGGTATGGTAGGAGACAGGGTGAATTACAGAATGTCAGGAATTTGATCAGATGTGTATAGTAGCAATGGGGGATGAGGAATTCRGAGTAGCCACCAGAAAGTCCCAAAGGCCAGGAAAGCTAGATGCTCCCAGGATCCAAGTGGGATGAGATTAGCTGAAATACCCAACAAAGGAGAGAGAGAACCTGTGGAGACATTATCCAGAGGTTTAGCAAGGACCGCCCCCCCCCCCCTTGTGGGATAGGTGCACTCACTCATTTCTAAATTTTTAATCCAGAATTGCTCCTGTTTAAAGCAAATACTGGGACAACGTGTGGAGCAGATACTGAAGGAAAGGCCATCCTGAGACTGTCCCACCTGGGGATCCATCCCATTTACAGACACCAAACCCCAGACACTATTTCTGATGCCAAGAAGTGCTTGCTGACTGGACCCTGATACAGCTGTCTCCTGAGAGGCTCTGCCAGAGCCTGACAAACACAGACATGGATGCTCTCAGCCAACCCTTAGACTGATCACGAGGTCTCCAATGGAAAAGTTGGAGAAAGGATTGAAGGAGCTGAAGGGGTTTTAAACCCCATAGAAAGAATAACCATATCAACCAACCAGACCCCCCAGAGCTCCCAAGGACTAAACCACCCACCAAAGAATAAACATGGAGAGAGACCCATGGCTCCAGTTGCATATGTTGCAGAGGATGGTCTTGTCAGGTGTTAATAGGACCAGAGGACCTTGATCCTCTGAAGGCTTGATGCCCCAGGATAAGGGAATGTCAGCGTGGTGAGTTGAAAGTGGGTGGGTGGGTGATGAAAATTCCTCATAGAAGCAGGGGGAGGGGGTATGGGATAGGAGATTTGCAGAGGGGAAACTGGGAAAGGGGATAACATTTGAAATGTGAATAAATAAATTAGCCAATAAAAATAAAGAATTGTCTTGCTCATGAAATTTTCCATTGGCGGGCTTCACATTTCTTCTACATTCCTTCATTCATCTAAATTGGCCCTTTTTATTTGTGTTGCCTCAATAATACCCATTCATGGATACTCTAGTGAAAGCCATTGACATTTTCTTAAGTTTTCACACTGACCCTTAGATTTGAAGTTTTGTTAATTGCATCCTTGCTTAAACAGTTCCAAATAAAGCAAAACTAAACTGATCTAAACTAAGCTAAAAAACAAACAAACAACAACAAACTTCTTTTTTTAATAGAAATTGCAGGGCTTCACTCTTATTCCGAAAAATATTATAACAATATGCTTAAGCTTCTCCAGCCCACTCAAAACCATAAACCTCGCCATATTAGATAAATTAAAGATCAAGACACAATAATGTGTTGTGATTGTTTTTCATGTGATTCATTAAAACAATGTATTTTCTTTTCAAAAGTATATAAACACTTCAAAAAAGGATTCCATTCTTTAACCTTTAAAAATCAAATATTTTTGGATCCATTTATTTTATTTTATTTGTTTGAATATTTCATCTGCCTGTATGTTTTCCCATTATATATGTGCCTGGTTCCTCCATAGGACAAAAGATATCTTATTCCTCTGAAGCTGGAGTTAAAATTATTGTAAGCCCCCATGAGTTTGTTTGGAAGAGTACCAGGRCCCTTTGCAAAGTGCTCTAAACTTCTGAGACATCTCTCCAACCACTCAAGAAAGATTATTTGTTTTTGTTTGTTTTATTTAGGTTTTTTTTTGGTTTTTTCTTTTTTTTTTTTTTTTTTTTTGGTTTTTCGGGACAGGGTTTCTCTGTGTAGTCCTGGCTGTCCTGGAACTCACTCTGTAGACCAGGCTGGCCTCGAACTCAGAAATCCGCCTGCCTCTGCCTCCCAAGTGCTGGGATTACAGGCATGCGCCACCACTGCCCGGCTGTTTTTTTCTTTTTAAGACAGATCAAGAACTTATACTCTAGAGCAGTGAAATGGAATGTGTTTTCAGGAAAAGAAAATAGCAAACAAAATTACATATTAGTTTCATGTTTTAATAAAGACAACTATCAATTGTATAAATGGAGAATATGTTATTGTTATTCAATAAAGCTGGTAGTTCAGGTTGTCTGTTCTGAAAATGCAATAGAGAAGAAAAACACTTATGATAGGAATATTAGAGAAGGAGTCCTTTAATAGATGTTTTATGATGAGTTGATGAAAAACTGCTTTCTTCTAGCAATCTGTGTGTGTGTGGGGGGGGGCAGGTTCACAGAACAAATATCCTAGAATTCATATCAATGATCCTGTCTCCTGAAGACACGGTTTCTTCAAATAGATCATGTCAAAGAGGTTCTAACATCTTGTATACAAGACACAAATTCATTTTCTTAGCATAAATGGCTAGGGGGAAAGGAGTCAAGTACTCCAAAGTCTTTCCTAAGACAGGATTTCTTGTCTTAACACATACACTCAAGAGGAGTAGATAGCAGGAAATAATCAAACTCGGGATAAAATCAACCAATTTGGCCATAGGTGTGTGGGTTCATTTCTGGGTCTTCAATCCTATTCCATTGATCCACCTGCCTGTCACTGTACCAATACCATGCAGTTTTGTTTAACACTATTGCTCTGTAGTATTGCTTGAGGCCTGGGATACTGATTCCCACAGTTCTTTTACAGTTGATAATAGTTTTAGCTATCCTGGGTTTTTTGTTATTCCAGATGAATTTGAGAATTGTTCTTTCTAACTCTATGAAGAGCTGTGTTGGGATTTTGATGGGGATTGCATTGAATCTGTATATTGCTTTTGGCGAGATGACCATTTTAACTATATTAATCCTGCCAATCCATGAGCATGAAAGATTTTTCCATTTTCTGAGGTCTTCTTCAATTTCCTTCTTCAGAGGCCGGAAGTTCTTGTCAAACAGATCTTTCACTTGTTTGGTTAGAGTCACACCAAGATACAATATAAATTGTTTGTGGCTATTGTGAAGGGTGTCATTTCCCTAATTTCTTTCTCAGCCTACTTATCCTTTGAGTATAGGAAAGCTACTAATTTGCTTGAGTTGATTTTATAACCAGCAACTTTGCTGAAGTTGTTTATCCGCTATAGGAGTTCTCTGATGGAGATTTTTAGGTTACTTAAGTATACTATCATATCATCTGCAAATAGTGATAGTTTGACTTCTTCCTTTCCAATTTATATCCTTTTGACCTCCTTATAGTGTTGAATTACTCTTGAAACAAACAAAAAAAAAAACAATATAAAAAAAAGCAAAACCATGAACTAGTTATATGAGGAAATCAACAAGATAAATAAACTTTTAGCCAAAATAAATAAAGGGCGCAGAGAAAGTATCCTATTTACCAAAGTCAGAAATGAAAACATAGACATAACAGCAGAAACTGAGGAAATTCAAGCAATTATCAGCTTATGCTCAACAAAACTGGGGAACCTAGATCAAATATATGATTTTATAGACAGACACCACATACCAAAGTGAAATTAAGATCAGGTAAACTATCTGAATAGTCCCACAACTGCTAAGAAAACAGAAGCTGTCACTAAAATTCTGCCAAAAAACAAAAAAACAAAAAACAAAAAAAGACATTTCCGTCATTGTTGCAGGGTTACAACAGGCTTTCATTTATAGACTGCGACATTCCTAGCTGGGCAAGCCTGTTGATAATTTTTTTTCCTCTCAGGAATCAGTATAAAAAGAAAGGAATTACTGGAGAAGGGAGAAGAGGGATATTAAATGAAAGGCATATATTCTTATTTTATAGTTGTATTAGTTTCCTTTTATGAATTCTGAGATTTAATTATGGTTAAAAGACACTTATAATATCCGTCGGTCTGCTCCACTCTTTGTCCCTGCATTTCTTTAGACAGGAACAATTCTGGGTTAAATGGGTAGTTCCATCCATCAACTGGCAGCAGTGGCTATCTACTGGGTTGGTCTCTACAGGTTCTATCTCTCCTATGGTGGGTATTTTAGCTAATGTTATCCCAGGCAGCTTGAATGAATGTCTTATAGCCCACACCTGTGACACACATACTCTAACAGTGCCATACTTCTCATAGTGCCACTCCTTAGGCCAAGCATATACAAACGATAACAGAATTTGATCTAACATTATTTGAATAGATCTACTGTTTATTTTGCATTTTAGTATATATGTATATATACACACAAATATATGTGTATATATATTATATATATATTTAAAGAAAGAGTAAATCAAATACTTCTGAAACTTATTAAAATCAGCAGATAATGACATTGATTTATGACTCATCTAAAATTGTGAAGTCCCAGTTACATGATTGTTTTCATGTTGCAACTATCAGCTAATAGGAATTTGGCTTTAATTCAGGTGGATTTGTACGTTGTATACAAGTGTATTTTCCAGTCATTCCCATTGCTTTTACAACTGTTCCATGATTTCTTTCTTAAACGGGTTCTCAGGTCAAGAGCTGAGTTCACTGCACATAGGATTACAAGTGGCAGTTTACAAGTGGCATGTTTACAAGTGGCATGTTTACAAGTGGCAGTTGTTCTTACTAAGCCTGAAAACTGGAAAGCCAAGTCAAATTTGCTAGAACAGCAAGTAGGTCACCCCATGCCTTATATAATGTATTAACAAATATTTTCAGCAAGTGTTCTCAAAATCATTTTGAATTCTCTCCCTGGGAACACATTCATTTAAACATTTAATAAATAATTGATTGAGTTTAAAATATGTTAATAAACTTATATTCTATTAAGACATAATTAGCTTACATTTTATTAAATCTATGATTGTTCCTTTTAAGTAAAATCCTGTATGAAGAATTTTCACCTTATATAAAATTAGGTGATGTTTTTAAAGATTTCTTTTACACTTGAAAAATATAGTATGCCAGTATAGATATTAGAGTGAATTAAGGTTGTATGAATCTGTCTCAGTCTCTCTCTCCATATATATACATATATATGTATGATATATGTATATACACATACACCTATATATGTATTGTATAATTTTATTGGAAACTTTAAGATTCTTGCACTCACAAAACCCAATTTTCTACATAGCATTGTGTGGCATCTTCTGAGCAATTATAAATTAGAATCAACTTCCAAAATCCTAACTTAATTACTTATGAGGAAAATGGATATTGAAGCAATCTTCTTTCTCATAGCGGCAATCTTCACAATTCTGGTTAGCTGCCAGGCTAATTCTCTTTGGAATGAACTGACTTTTTTTTCAGGAAAGGGGAGAGTAACTCAGTAGCATTTACTGCATGCATTTTTATAATGAAAAATGCATGGCACTTTGATTTACACTCATTTTATAAAATATTACTTCCTCTATAACTCATATAATTAGTGGTCACTCCTGAAGGCACAGACAGCAAAAGGTACTGCTACAAGTTTTCAAATTTATGTGACCTTCCAATAAGATCAGATTCCTCTTCTTCTAACAAGATGTATTTAAGGATACATGACAATTCATCATAGGCATATACAAATTTTAAAATGTGTAATATGTTTATTTATATATTAACATAAGCTAAGTGTGTATCCTACACAAAGCTATGTATTCTATCAAATGCTGGAAGTTTAGATATCTTTGAAATATGTCAGAAATTTTTACATTCGAATCATTAAAAAACACAGAAAATATTCAAAATGAGGAATAGCACATTCGATATGATCATTCAGTTCTTTCACACACTTCACAAGAAGACTTGCATGTTCCAAAGATCTTATTCTGATGTACTTGACAGCTATTATCAGCCTATGATATGTATTTTTTTCTATTCATCTTGTTTTACTCTTTGGTAATGCTGTGGATGGAATACAAGTTATGCTTTCATTTACTTGGCTGATATATTATAAACATTTAAACACTTTTGATTATTTTCCTATGAAGGCTGTAATAATTAGCAGTGGCGGTGATTTGAGACTATAAATTTCTCATACTTCTGAAATTAATTAACCAAAAATTCCCACTTCATGGAAAACAGAATGTGAGCCAGGCAGCACTATCTCCAGGAAAGCTAGAGAAGGAACATATTCCATCGCGTTCTGAATATCAGATGTGATTCATTGGCTTATGGTCAGATTACCTTCTGCCCATCTTGTCATCTATTTTTGGGCATTTGTGTGCTGTCCATTCTTTCCCTTAGTATCACTCTATAGATTTAGTCTTTCATCGGCAGAGTCTTAATTTATTCATAGATGCAAAGAGAAGACTTGCATGTTCCACAGATCTTATTCTGATGTACTTGACAGCTATCATCAGCCTATGATATGTATTTTTTTTCTATTAATCTTGTCTTACTCTTTGGTAATGCTGTTGATGGAATACGAGTAATGCTTTCATTTACTTGGCTGATTTAACTCAGTGAAGGTTTTTAATAGTTTACTTTTTTCATATTTCTGTACTATGTTGTTTTGAATAATATGTGTCACAACACGAAAATATTCTTATTTTCTGGCCAGTAAAACAGAGAACAGATTGAGTTGACAGTTTTAAAGAGATACTCATGCCAATTTCAACTGAATGAAACCAACAGATTCTTCAAAATCACTGGACACACTTCCATCAATGTTAGGCATTGCTAATCTGACTTGAAAAATGATGAACTGTCCACATTTTCCCTATATTTTATTTAGAGCAGGCTGTTACATATTAACGATAGCTATCTCCTCTAAAATTCCTCGAGTATTTAATTACTCTTGTAACTATATCTGGTATTTATTTCACCAACTTTCAGTGACAGCTCCAAATTTAATGCAGCATGGACAACCCACACTTGTTTGAAATGAGATAGAAACTAATTCTATGAGCAGTTTTTGATATTGAAAATCTAAAATAGTTTCAAATGCAAATTATGCTATATAAAAACTAAAGAAAAAGCCGGGCRTGGTGGCGCACRCCTGTAATCCCAGCACTTGGGAGGCAGAGGCAGGCGGATTTCTGAGTTCAAGGCCAGCCTGGTCTACAGAGTGAGTTCCAGGACAGCCAGGACTACACAGAGAAACCCTGTCTCGAAACCACCCCCCCCCAAAAAAAAAAAACTAAAGAAAAGCTATGATGTACAGTAAACAAAAACTTCATTGAATGCTTTGAAAAGGAGCACCCTCATAGAACCAGGGGGAAGGAGGATGAAATTCTGCTCTATCTCTCACCTCTGCACACCTTTTAGGTGGGTAAATTGTGGATTCAAGGTTTTGTGCCTGGGTAGGTGTTCCAATCCCTCTGTTGGACGTCTTTCCTGGTTACAGGCAATGAACAGTTCAGGCTACATTCCCTCCAGAGACTTAGTTAAGTTCACTGTCAGAGATGCCTTGGAGTTTCCTTTCTCCTAGGTTTCTCGCTTTTCCCAGAGATGCACCCAAAATAGAGTTGTCTTGCCCAATACTCTGTTCTTCCATCTTCCCCCTACTCATCATCCCTTCCCTTCCCATACTAACCACCACCCCACAGTCCCTTCCTTCCATGTAACCTAGATGTCTATGATTTAATTCCTAAAATAAGATGTTCACAAAACCACTAAAAAGGCAGAGTGCATAACGTGGAGAAACTAATGGAATTAATTTCATTAAACATTAAATAATGGAAAAATATTGTTTTTAAAACTCAAATATCAAGTCAAATTTAGTGAGTGATCAGCTTGACTACTGTAAATTCCGCATTTTAAATATAGAAATGTCATAATTTAAAACATATTTGAGACCACTGTTGTGGGGATTGGCCAGTCTTGCAGTGAAACAGGAGGCATCATGGTGTTTTCTCCTGATTTCTTGGGGTATTTAGTGTTAGGGTATTAACTATGCAGTTGATCTTTCTTTACCAGCTATGCAGTTTTAATCAGTCAATATTGCTCTTAATTTCTTTCCAAGAAGTAGCAATACATAATTAATATGTCATAGATGTAAAGGACACGTATTATTTCATTCCCTAGTATTCACAAATATAGTGCCTTATCCTATATACTGTTATCTTGCTTTACTCAGAAGTACCAGAGTAAAAAATCTTTTCAAGAAACATAATTGTCATTCTAATATTTTCTTTAATTTTATGTGAATACAAGAATACAAATTCCAGAAACACAACAA
>BDUI01000266.1:142048-154651 GCA_002335545.1 Apodemus speciosus
TTTAATTATGATCACTAAAATCATATGCAAGATTATATAATCACACTTTATATCACAGTTGTGAATAGCTACTATATGCACAATAGAACAATTTAATCTTTAAGTAGAAAATACACTAAAATCTACACATAAATGTAAATATAGATTTAATGTCTTATTGCCTTTGACTGAAGAATCCCTATTAATTTCACAATGATTTATTTGAATGTATTTCTACAAAAATAAAATTTATCATTAAAAATTGAATGAATTATGGTAAAGAAGCTTTATTCTTTTAAGTAAATTATATTTTCTGAAGAGATATCTCACGGGTTACCTACCATGAGGCCTCAGTATCTTCAGATGGTCAAATAATAAGGTTCACTAGCAGTGAAAAAGTGATATTTACAAAGAATGATAAAGTAGGCTTCATAGATGCCATAGGTCAACAGTGGGCATACTTAAGGAACTAAAGACAGAAACTTTAAGATTAGCCAATTCACAACAAATCTCAGGAAACTTACACATGGTGAGAGGACAGAAATCACATAAGTCATTTGAGAAGTAAACCCAGAAGTACCATCCTCTTTAATTCATTCAAAGCAGAGGCTTGAGTCATACTTATTTTAAGGAGGTATGTCAGTAGCTATATTGGGCACAGTGTAAATCCCCACAGACTATCAGCTACTTATAGAATAGTTTCTATCTATAATATTTTTTACTATCATATCTGTAATAAGTCAGGAGCTAATTATGAGCAACCAGGATATCTGTGATGCTACACAGACTGATCAGGAATTCTGACATCTATTTTTGCAAAGAACCCTCAGCTTAGGATTTTGTGTAACAACACGCTATGTAGCTTGTTGTGTATTTTTTATGATCAGTTATATTTCAGAGGGAGCTTCAGAGTATTGTTTTGCTAAAATTATTAATTAAATCAGAGAAAAAAGAAGTAAATATTCTCTTATAATTGTCATGACAGGATTACTCATAAATTCTACTTAATGTAACTGTGATTAGAAATAATTACAATAAATGTTNATGTTAATAATTGATATAATCTTTGATTAATCTATAGAATATCCTTTATTGTATTTTATTTAGCTTATCTTTTGACATTTTTATTCAGTGTATTGGTTGTGAGTCAATGAGACTTTTATAATACCCTTGTAATTTCTGAAAACTGTAGATTTAAACATTTAACTATGTAGTTATATATTAGGTTTTAACAATCTATCAAAATCTTTGGAATATGTGCCAATGTTTATATATACACATAAAGATATATATAAATAGACATACATTTGCAAATGTGTGTATATGCATATACATATATGCACACATACACACATATATGCATATACATACGTACACACTCAAACGTTGTTTATATGAATGATGCTTCATCTCAACCTAATATAGTTTTACTGAAGCTATAGGAATCATACTATTTTTATTCATGGTTTTTCATAAAACTTTGCTCTAGTACCATTCACACAAATTTTTTTAAAATTTTGTAACAGCATTTTTTAATTGTTTATTTTATTTACATTTCAGATGTTATTCCTCCTGATTCCCTCCCCCATTCTCATCACTTCTATAAGTGTGCTCCCCCAACCACACACCTACTCTCACCACAGCTCTACATCATTCCCCTACCCTGGGTCATTGAGCCTCCATAGGATCAAAGGTCTCCCCTCACATTAATGCCAAATAAGGCAATCCTCTGCTACATATGGACATGGAGCCTTGGGTCCCTCCATGTATACTCTTGGTTGGTGGTTTAGTCCCTTGGAGTTTTGGGAGTCTGGTTGGTTGATATTACTGTTCTTCCTACGAGGTTGCAACCCCCTCAGTTCCTTCAGTCCTTTCTCTAACTCCTCCACTGGGGTCTCTGTGCTCAGTCTGATGGTTGACTGTGCATCCACGTCTGTATTGGCAAGGCTCTGAGAAAGCCTCTCAGGGACAGCTATACCAGGCTCCTGTCAGCAAGTGCTTCTTGACATCAGCAATAGTGTCTGAACCCAGATTTGGTGTCTGCAGATGGGATGGATCCAGCACCCAACAGGAATGACCTTAGCCAAAATACCCAACAAAAGGGAGAGAGAAACTATAGAGACCATATCCAGTGGATAGGCATAGCTCCTGTTTCAGGGATGGGACCACTCACCAATCTCAAAAACATTAATCCAGAATTGCTTCTCTGTTGAAAAGAAATATAGGGATACAAAGTAGAGCAGAGACTGAAGAGCAGAGACTGGCCAAATAGAGAGCTTTGTGATAACACAATGCTCTTAATTCATGTATTTTTATCTATTCAAGTATTCATTCAATATCAGCATGTAGCATATTTCTATATTCTTATACATGAAGCAGGTGATAATTTTATATTTAATATCTGTTACAATTTACTTGGAATATGGAAACATATATATATTGTGACTACTGCCAATTAAAAGTGTGTACTTGGTGTTGTAATACAAACTTGTTTCAAATACACTGCATAAAGTTTAAATGAACATATTTAGTAACAACTATAAAGCATAAACTTTTAATATTTGATATTGTATTTTTGCTTCAACATTTATTCTTTCCCTTTGATCCCTTTAAGTCCTTTATTTGCCACCCTTCTTCATGGCTTCTCTTTCATCAATTGTAAGAGCATTGCAATAGACTTTTTCTTTAGAACTTAGTAACTATTCGAGTACTTAGATAAATAGGATTGCTTTTTATTTGAGAACAAAAATTGCTGGTAGATAAATACATGCACATAATGTCAGCCGGGAATCTTCCTTTCAAAGGAAAAATTTAAGAACATAAACATGAGTCATACACTTTTCATCTTTCCTCCAAAATAAAGTGATGATTATATAATTTGGGAACATGTGAACATGAGGAGGCAGGGAGAGATGAGCAAGTGTGAGTTTGCTAACTGCATCACCATGGAGCACCAGGGAGCCTCCAAGCTGCTCAGAAGGGTAATTATCACCTCTCAGGCAGCAGTCTTTCCAGAGATGGTGTTCACCCTCAGATAAAAGGGGAGGGCCCCTCACAGGAGTTCTGTGCCAAGCAGCAATGGTCTTTATTTTCAGAAGTAGTGGTTATGAATTAAGGCCCACTGCTGCTCAAATAATTAGGATTTGTGGTGTTTAAAAATTACTCCTATTAGACACGTAAAATGGTATTAATAGTGTGAGTGCCTGCCGAGAATTATAGAAACACCACTTTCTAAGACAGCTGTTCAATTGTTGTTAGAATGTGCAGACTCCCAGAAGGGAGGGTTGATTTGGAGTCAGTCAGTGCCTGGCAAGAAAAAAACAGCAATAATGGTGAGAAATAATAACCCTGAAGATATGAGAGTCCTCTTGAGCTGTTGGAACAATTACCGCACAATCTACATCACTAAGGGATCACAGAATTGAAGAAAAGGAGTAAAGATATATTCCCACAGAGATCTACAAAGACAATAGTTTTTTCAAGGCAAGCTTACTTGAGAAAAAACTCCTCAGAATAGATTGGAAGCTTTAACATGTCTTTTTCTTTTAGTAGTAAATGAAAACCATTTGTATTAATTTATCCATCAAAACATTGATTGTATGTGCCACATAAAGGTAKTAACTTGCTAAATCTATAAAAAAATTTTTTTTATTTGAGTGTTGTACTTTAGTCAATCAATTGCCAAGTCAAATTGGGGAACCACTAAGGGAAATGTTTCCAGATAAATTAAATTTCAAATTTATTCTTAAAGAGCTTGCTAACAGAGCCTGGTAATGGCTGTTCCCTGAGAAGCTCTGCCAGAGGCTCACCCATACTCTGGCAGATGCCAGCAGCCAACCATCAGATGGGAGTCCCCAGTGGTGGAGTTAGGAGAAGGATGGAAGGAGCTGAACGGGATTGCAACCCCATAGGAAGAACAACAACATCAACCAACCAGACACCCCAGAGCTCCCTGGGACTAAGCCGTTAACCAAAGAGTACACATGGCTCCAGCTGCTTATGTAGCAGAGGATTGCCTTATCTGGCATCAGTGGAAGGGGGGACCCTTGGTCCTGTGGAGACTCAATGCCCCAATGTAGGGGAATGTTAGGGCAGTGATGAGAGATGGAGTGAATGGGTGGGGGGGAGCTCCCTCATAGAAGCAGGGAAGGTGGAATGGGATGGGGGGATTGTGTAGGGCAAACAGGAAGGGGGGATAACATTTGAAATGCAAATAAATAAAATAACCATTAGAAAAAGAGTAGCAAAAATTCATTCTTAAATTTCATTTTCCTTTTTTTTTTAAAAAAAAATATGACCATTGTACAGATGAGGAAACTGAGGCTAAGAAACTTGAAGATTTATTTATTTATTTATTTATTTATTTATTTATTTATTATGTATATAAGTACTCTATAGCTGTACAGATGGTCATAAGCCATCAGGTGGTTGCTGGGAATTGAACTCAGGACCTCTGCTCACTCTGGCCCCACTCACTCTGGCCCAAAAATTTATTTATTGCTAAGTATTCAGACACACAAGAAGAGGGTGTCAGATCTCATTATGGATGGTTGTGAGCCACCAGGTGGTTGCTGGGATTTGAACTCAGGACCTTCAGAAGAGCAGTCAGTTCTCTTAAAATTTCGCTTTCCTATTTTTTTACAATTTTAGTGTGCTCAATAAAATAGAAGTTTATAATTTGTTAAAAAATTTTATTTGCTACAATGTTTTGAGGATATAAGAAATATAACTGAATAAATTTAAACTACTACTTTTCCAAAAAAGAAAAAAATAGGATTGTTAGGGCATCCTGGAAAAAGGGTGATCTGGGAAAAAAATGGAAGTAGTGATTGAGTTAACTATGATACAAATACATTGTGTACTTGTATGAAATTGTAAAAGAACAAAATAAAATATTTAAAAATCTTGATTAATACATTAACTTTTAAAATAAGATTTACTACTAAGTAATATTTTGTTCCTTTTTTAAAAAAGACAGTTTAGTGAAAGAAGTTTGTATGTAAATTTTAAAAAATATTTTATAAATATTTGATAATTACATGCATTGAAATTTGTCATACTCATACTGTCCTTAATCTCCTTTAAGATCTAGTCTTCTGCCACAGTTGTTCAATTTTGTGTCCTTATTTAGTTTAAACTAATTTTGTCCTAGCGGTGTTGCCTATAAACTTTTTGTTATGTGACTTTTGAGGGGATGTCAGAACTTGTCCATGTAGGTTTTGCGACCATAGGGCAATGCTAGCAAAACTCATTTGAGCAGAATATTGGACAAAGGTATTAAGTACGATAATGAGCGAGGAGAAGAATTTCACAAGAAAGGATAGGTATCAGGCAGAGGAGAGAGCATGATGAATACTCATGGGAATTAGGGACAAATGGTATACAATAGTATCAGTTATGAAGACAATGTAAAACTCTAAAAGGCATGTCTGATGTCGTTGTTCTGTTTCAGTCCTTGTATAGGCAGTCATGTAGTTGAGACTCTATGGGTGTAGCTTCAGACATTTCAAAGAAACAAAATCTCTCAGCAAACTCCCTATTCCTCTGGATCTTAATTTTTTTTTGATTCATTCTTCTGCAATTATTCTTGAGCTTTACAATAAAATGTAAAAGTAACTTACTGGCCTTATGTAAATGTCATTTCAGAATAAGCTTAGACTTTTTAGTTCTTTCTGAACTCTGACTGGCTGGTTCAACTCAAAGGCCTCTCCATAGTGATTGCTTCAGTCTAGCTTCTCTAGGCTTTTAATTGAATTGTTCTGCTTGTTCTCAAATTAACTCTGTTTCAGTCTTTTGGTTCCTTCTTGTTCTCTGGCTTCAACCACTTCTAATGACTGGAGCTAAAGTTTATGAACTTACCAACAAACTCATCTCTACTGCACTGCTCTCCCAATTTACTGAACTGAATCTCACCAAACTACACTGACTGAACTCAATGGACTCTACTGAATTACCCTAACTCAACGGACCTGCACTGAGTTGACTGAACCAACTTGAACTCAACTTTCTCTCTTCCTGCATTTCTCTTAACTTCCTTTGACTGTCTGTTCTCATGAGAGTTCAGTTTATCCTATCTCTGACTCATTCTGTCAAATCTTTCTCTGATTTGTCATTTTGTCTATTAAACAATTAGATATTACTTTCAAAAATGTCTGTTTCCTTCTCTAAACTAACCTTACTTACACTGCTTGGGGTTACATGTGTGAATAAAGGTGTGTTTGTCTTCTAGCAGTCAGGTATGCTGCTGGATTAAAATTCAACTAAAAAGATAGGAGGCAGGAGTTTGGAATAGAGTAAGAAAAGGAAAGGAGGTATAATTATTTTGTAATATCAAAACATAAAAGATTTGTTTTTAAACTATAGGATTTATAGACTGGAGAATCAACTGTAGTCTAATTGTATTGGAATAGAAGTTAGAATTTAGAATTTAGAGAATTTTAACACAGAGGTAATGTGCTTGGGATTAATTAGTATATCTAAAATTCAATCTCAGTGTTGTAAATGTGGGGGAAGGGTGCCCTTTTCAGCAGAGCCACTTGGTTTGGACCTCCAAGAATCACCAACTTTTATCAAAACACCAATTAATGAAGATTTAGTAGGAGACTGGGATCTGAAGACATTAAGTTGGAGACTACCTTAGACAACCAAAAGAAATAGAGTCAGGGAATGAGGAAAGTAAGGGAGGTCAAGAGTTGGTGAGAATGAAGCAAGTAGAGAATGGGAGAGAGCAGAGTGTGCAATTCTGGAACAGAAAAGAGACAAACTAATTTTTTGATGAGCAAGTAAAACTCACTATGAATATCTTAAGTAAATACTAATACAGTACCATATTTATGATATAATTCAGTATCTAGAGGGCACTCAACAATTTTATAGCTTATTCCAGAGCATTTTCAAGTAAGAAATAGACATTTCTGGTAACATGTAATGTAAAGATGAACTGATGATCTGTTGTCTTCTTGTTCTTTCCAAGCAAGAAGAGAAATTATAATTAATTCCTCTTAATTTTAGCATTCTTCTCGGTTCCTATAGAACTGATGAAGTGCTGACATTTCAGACACACTTTTCAAGTGCCAAAAATTTTCAGGCCCCCAAAAGCTGTAAGAAGCAGATTATCAGCGGTCAGGGTCAAAGTCATTTTCTTATAAAAAATGGATGGAAATAAAAAGCATATTTGTTATGAATTGTTGGTATGGCTCTAATGTCTATAGATGCCACCACTAACAAACAAATGTTAAAGAATAATGAGCTGATGACACTCAAAGGTTGAATAATGGATGAACTTTTTTCTAAGATACCATAGGGCATTAAATGATGAATACAAATCAGGGCTAATCCTGCTTGCAATCTTGCAATCCATTCCCTGCCCATGTACTTTCTAACCCTTAATCAGACTATGTTATAAATATTTGAAAGCAGAAATTCTTTCATGACAATGCAATGTGTATATTTATTCATTTTCCTGAAAGTCTGAAAGTATCAGTGAGGTATGAAAGAGTAAGACTTTGGAATGGTTTCATTCTTTATATTTCTAAAACAGTTTGACTCCAAACATTAAAACTATTAATTATATTATTATTATTATTATTATTATTATATCTTATAAATTATTTTACTATTCACCTAACTAGAAAACAAAGCAGTTAAAATCTATATTCACATTTAATATTTAATAGAATAATTAAAGAGTTTTAAAAAGAAGTGTACTCCCCAGAATCCAGACTGCAGCAGGGTTACGATACATCTGTAACCAATAAGAAGCCTTTGGTATCCTGTGTAATTAGCTTCTGTTTTATGTAGAACTCACTTATATATGCGGTTGCACATTGATATGTTTTTAAAATCTCTGTAGAGTTAACTAAGGGAAAGTAAGCAGGTAACTAATTTTTCCCAGCCCAAAAATCTGAGTATATTTGGGTTTGCAAACACATGAAGATATTTACTTCCATCTAAATATACAAACTATAAACATAATGTGAGTTTCATTAGGTATAAGTTCATTTCTTGTATTCTATTTTTACTTTTAATTTGACAATTATACATGTGTATGAATATATTGCCATTGATTAAGGTGAATCGATATATATTAAGAACCCAGAGGATCCCAAATATTTCTGTACCATAAGAATTTAAAACGTTTTGTAATAACCCTTGCAATACATTTACTATGAAGTACAATTAAATTATTTTGAGATTAATATTATTTTCATATATTAAAATTATGAGTTTTCTGTTCATTTCCTCTGCTGCATATCTACCCTCAATTTAAAAATAAGCATGTTTTTAAAATTATTAATATTTAGATAATATATGAAGCGTACTGGTACTCAAAAAATTCTACCTTCTTATCTTTCTGATAAGGGAAAGTTAGAGACTGCTACCAATTTAGTTTTGATAGTAATCACTGAGATTGAAACTACACACACACACACACACACACACACACACACACACACACACACTTACAAACACACTCCCTGCCATGCAGTATGATTTTGCAAAATTATGAATGTGTTTCTTGAGGTTATACCAAATAACTTAAGTGTTCTTTGGCCCTCCCCCTTCCTTCTATTTCTTCATTGCCTTCCTTATCCCACTGACAATTGAAACTTACTTTCCTAGTTTTTTCATTTGTTGCTTCTGGGCTAATAATGACACACAGACACACAATAATAAATACTAGACTTGAACCATAGACTAAGAGAAAACCCTACTATTACCAGTCAAGAGAAGTCTCTTTAGGAATGGTTGATTAAATCAAAGCAAATGACGTCTGAAACAATACAGACATGGCCACTGCTCTTGGTCGCCTCTCCAGAAGTTAAATGTAAAAGTCTCCACTGCTGATGACACCTGCCGCTCAGGACACTGAACTTGAAGGACTTGAGATCCAGCTTACCTAAAAGCCACTTTTCTGTGATCTATTTTACATGTGAACAGAAAATGCCAACTAGGTCACCAAGGCAGTAAGAGACAGAAGGAAATTATAATCCTACCTTGTTGAGATACCTATGAATAATAATGGTTATAATGCAAGATATTCAAAAAAGTACAGGATCATTCACTGTAGAATTAACTACAGCAACTTTGCTAGAGAACCATAATTCCTAGTTTTATTCTAAATTCTTTCTTTATATAAACAGATAGGTCTAGCTATTACCCCATCATCAAAATAACTACTTTTTGTAGCAAATGGAGACCACCAAAGGAAAATACAGCTTTTCAAAGTACAGAGATAAACAGATTAAGAAGCACCAAATCCCAGTAGGTTCACCTACATTACAACATCTAGATTTATAGTTCAGAAATCATGTAAGGTTGTGGGATTCTAATAGCCACAGTGGCCAAGAGTATGATATTTTTAATAAAATGTCTGCACAAACAAGATATGAACAATGATAGAATCCATGGACATACTGGTGTCAAAGGAAAAGTTGTATAATTGATTTTTAATTAAACTATATAGACAAAAATAATATAAAATAAATGTAAAAGTTTAATTTTTTCTTCTTTTGATTTTGCCATATAATCCAGTAAGTAAATTTTGAAATTATATTTAAAAATGTGAAGAGAATTAGAGGATCCAATACAGCATCATTTAGTCAATGTGTTTTCTTCATAAAGTTTATACTATATGTCTTGCTTTTGTTTTGGTTCTTTTAAAATTAAATAGAAAAATCACTAAGGAGCTATTGTATTGATTCCTTCATGATGTTTTATAGAATCTTTAATATAAAGGCATTAATGGTTTTAGCCATATCTTTCATACATTCTTACATACAACATTAATAAATATGTATCATATGAAAAAGTATTTTGTATATTTTTTACTATTTAGAGAGAAGTAGCATTACAATAAATGTATTATCTACTTTTTAAGTAACATTATATACACACTATGTTTCATTAACTGAGTTATTCATTTAACTTCATTATTATTTGATTTGAATGCTATATTTATTCATATATGTATTTATATATATATAAATATATATGCATATATGTGTATACACACACGTCTGTGTATGTGTGTGTGTGTGTGTGTGTGTGTGTGTGTGTGTTGCCATATATATAAATTAACAAAACTTCTCAAAAAGATGATGAATACAGCCCTGGAGTTTAATGAAGAAGCTAACTAAAGTGATTGAGTACATTGCCAATTTATTATAAGATAATCTGTCCTGCAGGAATTGTCATTCCTATTTCATTGCCTTGTTACAATGTGTACTTATTTCCTATTTATTTTGCATGAGATTAATTTAATATACAGAATACTTAAGGAATAAATAAGTTAGTGACTAGGAACACATCATAAATAAAATTCTCCTGTGATCTAGATATCTCATACCATATTTTTTAAAGTAAAATATGGGCATATGCTCTAGTTTCCTCTGTCTGTTATGATAAGATAAGGTGGCAACCAGTATACAGGATGGCTTCGTGTTCTAGAACTGTAAAAAGACACCATGACCATGGCCAAATTTATAAAAGTAAGCATTTGACTGGGGCTTGCTTATAGTTTCATATCTTTAGTTCAATATCATCATGTCAAGAAGTATGGCAGCATACAGAGAGACATGGCAATGAAGGAATAGCTGAGAGTTCTACATCTGGATCCTCAGGCACTAGGAAGAAAGCCACTGAGCCTGGCCTGAGCTTTTATAAGCATTCAAGGCACCTCCAGGGACCCACCTCCGCCAACAAGGCCATGCCTCCCTAATCCTTACAAATCGTGCTCTTCCCTGGTGACCAAGAAGTAGTGTGACATACTTTACCATGTTACAGTCTTCATGAAGGGAATCAGAGCAGGGACTCAAGCAGAAAATGAAACTAGTTTTGTTGAATAGAGTCACTGTAGGAAAAACTGTTATTAAGAGTAGGCCGCATGGTAGAGGGCCAGGAGAAGAAGAACTTTAGTGCACTTTTGGAGGCTCCTTTCTTATAACATCACAATAGCACCCTTCCTTCCTCCTTTATTCCTTCCTTGCTCCCTTCTTCTCTGCATTCCTCCCTCAAGCCCTCCTTCTTTTTCTCCCTCCGTCTATTCCTCCCTCCTTCCCTTTGTTTCTCTGTCTCCTCTGTATCTTTGTCTCACTCTCTCTGTTTCTCTGTCTCTGTGTGAAATATCTGTCTCTCAGTATGTCTCTTCTGTCTCTATCTCTTTGTCTCTCTGTGTCTCTCTCTGTCTCTATCTCTTTCTCACAGACACTCAAACACACATACACACACACACACACACACACATACATACATACACAAATATTTTTCCCCCTAAAAATCCTTTGTGTGTGTATTATGGCTCTGATTTTGTGGTTTTTGAATTATGGGCTTTCTTAGTGTACAAATACACAAACACTTGGTTTTATTTGTATCTATTTTGTATGTGTGTGTGGGGGGGTCTTGGTCTATTTTCTTTGTTGATAGTTTTGACCTATTCTGATGCATTTTATTTTATTTTATTATTTTATTTTATTTATGTTGGTCTGCTTGAAGAACATGCTTGATTCCTAATGAAAGATAGAAGTGTGGCAAATATGAACAGTATAGTAGTCGGGGAGGAATTAGGAAGAATAAAGAGAAAAGAAACTAAAGTAGGACACACTACATGAAAAAAATTATTTTCAATACAAGAAGAAATAAGAAAGAAAACATAAGAATATGAAATAAGAAATAAGCAGAAACGATAGAGGTATGCTGCTTGCTGTTTCACTTCCCAAGAGTTTATTCTTTTCATTTTTTAGGAGCCAGGCACACAATGATCAACATTGGACCATCCCGCATCAATTAGCAAACAAGAAAATACCCCACAGACATTCCCAAACTCCAGTCTGAGTGAGTCATTCCTTAATATGCTCTCTGATGGAGGCGATGTCTCATGTGGGATTCCCTCTTTCCAGCTATAGCTAGTTTGTATTAGACTTAAAATGCCTAAAAACTGCACTAAGCTTTTTCATTGATGCAAATTATATGTCAGCTTATCTAGTGTTTGGCATTTGTTATTTCAGAAGCAAATATATATTGAATTATATAAACACTAGCAAAATTAGTTTTTCCAGTAAAATGCCTGATGAGTTGAAAACTTGCTATAAAGTATGAGCCTATAAAAGGGAGGTCAAATCAATATCCATATCCAATTTATTTGATTTGCTTCTGCCTGTATAGTGAGGCACCAACCCCTGCTGTACTCATTCATACAGAAAATGAGTAGAGATTCAATGGGCTGGAACTTATGTTTGCCTGTAAGATTAGCTTGTTTCTTGAACCAATTGTGTGTGTGTGTGTGTGTGTGTATGTGTGTGTTTGTACATGACATATTATATTTGTATGTATTATTTATTATCATTAATGGTAGGATAAGATATAAAAGGAGGACATAGCTAACTGAATTTAACTATCACTTTGAACTATCCACTGTATAATCATTAGTAAAAATTTGTTGCTTCTCTCCCTTCTGCCTCTTCAAATGTAGCTCTGAAAAAGCTGAAAACATTGGTGTTTAGCACCTGTGTAATCTTCCAAATCTTATCATCTTTAAGGAAACAACTTAGATTAATGTGTATAAACTCACTTATTTCTTCAAATAAAAGCAGGGTTTAATGAATATTAGAGGAGACTCAGACAAAT
>BDUI01000266.1:155704-166385 GCA_002335545.1 Apodemus speciosus
AATACATAAATTATAGAAAAAATACTGATAATAGATTTGCTACTTTGAATCTCCAATGGTTATTATGAAGTGTGAATGTTTCTCATACAAGGCAACCCGTTTATAACACTGCTATCTTCCCTTCCCCGTGCTGAATAATTTAAAGAAGATGCTGATTAATGCATGAGTATAAAATGAAGCAGGCTGTGGTTTCAAAACATGTCCAATTTTTACTTGATGATATAAAAAATGTTGAAGGATATTTTTTTCTGCTGGTTTGAGAAAAGTCTGTATGGTCAAGTTGTCTCAAACTCACAGCAATGCTATTGCTATAGTATTCCTAGTACTCACATCCAAACATGTACCCTACCATCTGGTGCAGCTTAAAATATTTTTAATAGTAACCATCCATTCAAACAGATATTACTAGCCCTTAATTGAACTAACAAATGTTAAAAGATTGAATGTAATAAAATATAAAATTCTCTTGGATATTTGAGCAGTTTACCTTGGGAGATTTTTTTATTGGATATTTTCTTTATTTACATTTCAAATTTTATCCCTTTTCAAGGTTTCCCCCCTGGAAATGCCCTATCCCATCACTCCTCCCCCTGCTTCTCTGAGGGTATTCCCCACCCACCAAGCCATTTCTGCCTCCCTCCCTGGCATTCCCCTCACTGGTCATCAAGCCTTCACAGGACCAAAGGGCCTCTCCTCCCACTGATGCCAAACAAGGCCATCCTCTGTGACATAAGCAGCTGGAGTCATGGGTCCCTCCATGTGTACTCCTTGGTTGGTAGTTTAGTCTCTGGGAGCTCAGGGGGATCTGGTTGGTTGATATTGTTGTTCTTCCTGTGGGGTTGCAAACCCCTTCAGCTCCTTCAGTTAGTAGGACTTTAGGTACATTGGTAAATATATTTGTAGGTATTATTAATGATTATAACCTCTTATTCATAACTAACAACATGAGAGAGGAACATTTTAATTAGTTTTCATTGACTTGTTTCATTAAACTTAGACAATAATCCTATAATATCATTAGCGGTTTATTATTTTTTATAAGATTTTATTTTCTTATTGAAAAGCAGACCACGATTGTCCCTTATTAAGTTAGACTCATGTATTTTATTTTTTTATATTACAGAAGTTGACAATTGAGGGACTTCAGAAGTTTTAGAGACTATATTTTCAATTTTTAAAGTGTTTTAATTCTTTAAATATTGTGAGATTTTAAAGATATACTGTACTACATTCTGATATTATCACAAAAGCTTGGTGAATAAGAAATGAAAGGCACTGATTAACAGTAACCTCTTAATATCTTGACAATTGTGCTATCCAGTTTTGTCAACATCACAGGAAATTTGGTCAACAATGAGGATATGCATAGGTAAGAATACCCTATAAGCAAAAATGAGGCTTGCTGTAGAAGGGCCCATCCTTTTAGACATGATACACATCTGGGGTGTGAGCCTTGGTTTTAAAGGAAACAAGCTGAGTGAGCCACGATGCAGAGGAAAACAATGAGCAGGTTCAACCATGACCCAAGTGAGCCATGATAGAGAGCAAAGGAGGAAGCCGGTTCCTCCATGGTTTCGAGTTCAGTTTCAGCTTTCAGATCTCTGACTGAGATTCCATCTTTTTTAATTGAAAATATTCTTTATTTACATTTCAAATATTACTTCCTTTCCCGGTTCCCCCCTCCCAGAAAACCCCCAAATCATCCTCCCTCCCCCTTCCACCGTGAATATGCCCCTCCACCCAAACCACTCCCACCTACCCTCCTCTTGATTTCCTCACTCTGGGATGTCAATCAAACCTTCATATGATCAAGGACCTATCCTCCCACCTATGCCCAACAAGGCATTCCTCTGCTGGAACCATGTATACCCCTTGGGTGATGGCTTAGTTCCTGAGAGCCCTGGGGATTCTGGTTGGCCAACATCATCTTTCTTCCCCTGAGGCTGCAAACCCCTTCAATGCCTCTAGTCCTCTCTCCAACTCCTCCTTTGGGGACCCCACGCTCAGTCCAATCGTTGTCTGCTTGCATCTGCCTCTCTATCTGTAAGGTTTTGGCAGGGCCACTCAGGAGACAGCCATATCAGGCTCCTTTCTGCAAGGACTTCTTGGCATTCACAATAGTTGATAGGATGAATGCCCAGGTAGGACAGTATCTGGATGGCCTTTCCTTAAGTCTCTGCCCCATACTTTGTCTCCATAATTGCTCCTTGTGGGTATTTCATTCCCCTTTTCAGAAAAACCGAAGCACTCACTGTAGAGGGCTGCAAAGTGCTGTGCCTTCTGCCTTCCCAACAGTGAGTGCCCTCTGTTGTAAACAACTCCTTATTTGGCTGTTCCTGCTCAGCCTGCCTGTTTCCTCTTTGGAGCAGCCTATCAACAGAGGCCACGTGGCCTGCTGGGATTGGTCAGCACTAGGGTACTTAAGCCTGTGCAGGGGGGGAGGGGGAGGGGGAAGGGGGGGAGGGGATTTCCCCAGGGGTCAGAAGCTTTTCAAGAATCCTGAGACTAAACTGCTTGAAGAAGATCTTCCCTGTGGTGTGTCTTTCTTGCTGGTCGAGGCAGACGCGAGGCGGACTCGACAACTCACAGTTTGGTCTTCCTTCTTTTTGAACCTCACTTAGGATGACACTTTCTAGTTCCATCCATTTGCCTAAGAATTTTTTGAATTCAATGTTTTTAATAGCTGAGAAGTACTCCATTGTGTAAATATACCACATTTTCTATATCTAGTCCTCCGTTCAAGAACGGTTGGGTTGTCTTCAGCTTGTGGCTATTATAAATAAGACTATGTGGCTATTATAAATAAGGCTACTATGAAAATATGGGAGCATGTGTCTTTATTAAATGTTGGAACTTCTTCTGGGTATATGCGTAAGAGTGGTATAGCTGGGTCCTCAGGTAGTACAATGTCTAATTTTCTGAGGAGCCGCCAAACTGATTTCCAGAGTGGTTGTACCAGCTTCCAATCCCACTAGCAATGGAGCAGTGTTCCTTTCTCCACATCCTTGCCAGCTTCTGCTGTCCCCTGAGTTTTTCACCTTAGAAATTCTGATTTGTGTGATGTAGAATCTAATGGTGTTTTGATTTGCATTTCCCTGATGTTGAGATTTCTTTAGGTGCATCACAGCCATTCAAGTTTCCTCAGTTGAGAATTCTCTGCTTAGCTCTGTACACCATTTTTAATAGGCTATTAGACTCTCCTAAAGTCTTTGTATACATTAGATATTAGCCCTCTTTTGGATATAGTTAAATATCTTTTCCCAATCTGTTGGTTGCCATTTTGTATTATTGACAGTGTCTTTTGCCTTACAATTGACAGTGTCTTTTTCTTTGCAATCATATGAGGTACCATTTGTCAATTCTTAATCTTAGAGCATAAGCCATTGCTCTGTTCAGGAAATATTCCCCTGTGTCTATGTGTTCAAGCTCTTCCCTACTTTCTCCTTCATAAGATTCAGTGTATCTGGTTTTATGTGGCAGTCCTTGATCCACTTGTGGACTTGAGCTTTGAACAGAGAGATAAAAATGGATCAATTTGCATTCTTCTACATGCTAACCACCAGTTGAACCAGCACCATTTGTTAAAAATACTGTTGTTTTTCCACTGGATATTTTTAGCTCCACTGTCAAATATAAAGTGACCATACATGGGCGGGTTCATTTCTGGGTCTTCAATTCTATTCTATTGATCTTCCTGACTGTCTCTGCATCAATACCATTCAGTTTTTATAACTATTGCTCTGTAGTAGAGCTTGAGGTCAGGGTTTGTGATTCTCCCAGAACTACTTTTGTTGCTGAGAATAGTTTTCACTATCCTGGGTTTTTTTGTTATTCCAAATGAATTTGCAGATTGCTCATACTAGCTCTATGAAGAATTGATTTGGAAATTTGATATTCATTGCATTGAATCTGTAGATTGCTTTCAGCAAGATTATCATGTGTGCTATATTAATCCTGCAAATCCATTAGCATGGGAGATCTTTCCATCTTCTGAGTTCTTCTTCAATTTCTTTCTTCAGGGGATTGAAGTTCTTGCCAAACAGATATTTCACTTGTTTGATTAGACTCACACCAAGGTATGAAATATTATTTGTAACTATTACAAAGGGTGTCATTTCCCTAATTTCATTCTCAGTTTGAGTAGAGGAAGGCTACTGATTTGTTTCCGTTAATTATATATCCAGCCACTTTGCTGAAGTTGTTTATCAGGTTTAGGAGTTCTCTAGTGGAATTTTTGGGGACACTTAAATAAAGATCATATCATCTGCAAATAGTGATATTTTGAATTCTTCCTTTTCAATTTGTACATGTTTGACCTCCTTTTGTTGTCTAATTGCTCTATCTATAACTTCATGTACTATATTGAATAGATAGGAAGAGAGTGGGTAGCCTAGACTGGTCCCTGATTTTAGTGGGATTGCTTCAAGTTTCTCTCCATTTAGTTTGATGTTGGCTACTAGCTTGTTGTATATTGCTTTTACTATGTTTAGATATGGACCTTGAATTCCTGATCTGTCTAAGACTTTTAACATGAAGGGATGCTGAATTTTGTCAAATGCTGAAAAAGCATCTAATGAATTGATTATGTGTGTTTTTTTTCTTTGAGTGTATGTAGTGGATTACATTGATGGATTTTCATATATTGAAACAACCCTCCCTCCCTGGGATGAAGCCCACTTGATAATGGTCAATTATCATTTGGATGTATTCTTGGATTTGGTTGGCTAGAATTTTATTGCGTATTTTTGCATCAATTTTTATAAGGGAAATTGGTCTGAAGTTCTCTTTTCTTGTTTGGTCTTTGTTTTGTTTAGGAATAATCATACATGTGACTTGATAGAATAAATTGGATAGTATTCCTTGTGTTTCCATTTTGTGGAATAGTTTGAAGTGTATTGGTATTAAGTCTTCTTTGAAGATCTGATAGAATTCTCCACTAAAACCATCTGATCCTGGGCTTTTTGGTTGGGAGACTGTTAATGACAGCTTCTATTTCCTCAGGGCTTATAGGAATTTTAGGTGGTTTATCTGACCATGTTTTAACATTGAGACCTGGTATGTGTCTAAAAATTGTCCATTTCATCCAGATTTCCCAATTTTGTAGTAGGACCTGATTTTTTTTACACAATTTCTGTTGTTATGTCTCCCTTTTTTATTTCTGATTTTATTAATTTTGGTACTAGATCTGTGCCCTCTGGTTATTCTGGTTTATATTGTTGATTTTCTCAAAGAACCAGTTCCTAGTATTGTTCATTCTTTGTATAGTTTTTTTTTGTTTGTTTCCATTTGTTTGAGTTCAGTCCTGAGTTTAAATATTCCCTGTCATCTACTCTTCTTGGGATTATTTTCTTCTTTTTGTTCTAGAACTTTCAGGTGTTCCCTGAAAATACTAATGTAAGCTCTCTCTGTTTTCAGTTTGGAGGCACTTAGAGCTATGTGCTTTCCTCTTAGCACTGCTTTCATTGTGTCCCATAAGTTTTGGTATTATATGTCTTCACTTTCATTAAATTCTAAAGTCTTTAATTTCTTTATTTCTTCCTTGACCAAGTTATCATTGAGCAGATCATTGTTCAGCTTCCATGTATATGTGTGTTTTCCTTTTTTTTTTTTTTTTGCTGGAACATAAGACCAGCCTTAGACCGTGGTGATCTGATGAGGTGCATGGAATTATTTCAATATTCTTGTATCTGTTGAGGCCAGTTTTCTGACCATTTATACAGTCAGTTTTGGAGAAGATACCATGAGGTGCTGAGAAGGAGGTATATTCTTTTGCTTTAGGATGAATTGTTCTGTAAATATTGGTTATATCTATTTGGGTCATAACTTAGTTTCACTGTGTCTCTGTTTATTTTCTGTTTCCATGATTTGTCCATTGGTGAGAGTGAGGTGTGGAAGATTCCCACTATTATTGTGTGGGATGCAATGTATACATTGAGCTTTACTAAAGTTTCTTTCATGAATGTGGGTGCTCTTGCATTTGGAGCATAGATGTTCAGAATTGAGAGTCTTCTTGGACCAGTATAAAGTGTAATTCCTTATCTTTTTTGACAACTTTTGTTTGAAAGTAGATTTTATCTGATATAAGAGTGGCCACTCCAGCTTGCTTCTTGGTACCATTTGCTTGGAAAATTGTTTTCCAACCTTTAACTCTGTGGTAGTGACTGTCTTTGTCACTGAGGTGGGTTTCTTATATGCAGCAAATTGTTGGGTCCTGTTTAGGTATCTAGTCTGTTAGTCTGTCTTTTTATTGGGGAATTGAGTCCATTGATATTAAGAGATATTAAGGAAAAGTGATTGATACTTCCTGTTATTTTCATTGTGAAAGGTGGAATTATGTTTGTGTGGCTATCTTCATTTGGGTTTGTTGAAACATTATCTTCATGCTTTTTCTAGGGTATAGTTCCCTCCTTGTCTTGGCATTATGCACCCTTTATCCTTTGTAGCGCTGGGATTGTGGAAAAATGTTGTATTAATTCAGTTTTATCATGGAATATCTTGTTTTCTCCATCTATGTTAATTGTGAGTTTTGCTAGGTATAGTAGCCTAGGCTTGCATCTATGTTTTTTGTTTTTTGTTTTTTGGTTTTGTTTTGTTTTGTTTTTTGGTCTGTTTGACATCTTTCCAGGATCTTCTGGCTTTCATAGTTTCTGCTGAGAAGTCTGGTGGAATTCTGATAGGTCTGCCTTTATATGTTACTTGACCTTTTCCCCTTACTGCTTTTATTATTCTTTCTTTGTTTAGTGCATTAGGTGTTTCGATTATTATGTAATGGGACAAATATCTGTTCTGGTCAAGTCTATTTGGAGTTCTGTACACTTCTTTTATATTCATGAGTATCTCTTTGTTTAGTTAGGGAAGTATTTTTCTATAATTTAGCTGAAGATATTTACTGGCCCTTTAAGTCGAAAATCTTTGCTCTCTTCTATACCTATAGTCCCTGTGTTTGGTGTTCTCATTGTGTCCTGGATTTCCTAGACACAATTTTGTGTCTGAAGCTTTTTGCATTTTGCATTTTCTTTGACTGCTGTGTCCATCTCTTTTTTTATAGTATCTTCTATACATGAGATTCTCTCTTCCATCTCTTATATTCTGTTGGAGATATTAGATCTGTAATTCCTGAACTCTTTCCTAGGTTTTCAGTTTCCAGGTTTGCATCCATTTGTGTTTTCTATATTGTTTCTACCCACTTTTAGGTCTTGAATCCCTTTATTCAATTTCTTTACCTTTTTACCTGTGTTTTCCTGTATTTTTTTTCAGTTAGTTATTGATATCATCCTTAAAGGACTCTATTATCTTCATGAAATAGGATTTTAGGTCAATTTCCTGATTTTCAGCTGTGTTGTATTTAGAGCTTGCTGTGGTGGGAGAACTGGGTTCTGACAATGCCCATATATATTGGCTTCTGTTGCTTATGGTCTTGTGCTTACCTTTCACCATCTGGATATCCCTGGTGTTTGTTGGTCTGGGTGATTATCTGGATTCTGCCTCTTTTAATCCTGGGTTGCTTCAGGTCTCCTTGTAGACATGCAGCCCTGGCTATAGCAGACCACCTGTGGGGCTTCCCGTGGGGAGGCTCTTCACAGGGGCAGAGAGGATGCTTATATGTTGCACTGACTGCAGTAGATCTCCTGAAAGACCTTCAGACTGTTGCGTCAACTGCTGTAGGTGCAGCCGGTTCTCTAGGATAGATCAGGAGATGGTGTCTTCACTGGAGCAGATCAGCCACGAGTCTGCTGCAGCAGAAAGTGCAAGTTTCCATCGTTTTATTGTCAGCTGGATAGTTAGGTATTTAACAAAATAAAACTTTTATTTCCCAACTTTTTTTGCAATTGCTTAATGACAGAAATAGAAAGCAAATGAAATTACTATAGTAGAGTATCATGATATTCCAAATACACCTGTTAAATGCTTTAAATATATCAAAGGAGGAACACATGAATTGATGCAGTGAATACTGAATTTAAGGTGTTTGTAATTTTTATTGCAATATTTGCATTTTAAAAATGATTCCTGCAAAACTATACTAATTCCATGCTTGTCATAACCACGATATATTAAGATATCAGCAAGACAGGGAGATATTGAGAGAAACAATTTTCCTTTGCAAAGGTGAAAAAAGACAAGTGTTTGGTAATATAACTAACAACAAATAGAAAGGGTCTACTAAAACTTAGGACTGCTTATCATAGACAAAATACAAATTTAAATAGATAAAATCTAGCCTTAGAGATAGTCATTGAAACTTGAATATTGCCTGTTAATCAATACAATTAAAGCACAACGAAAATCAGATATGCTATAAAGTACCTAATGCTTTTATTAAAGGCATTCTATCAAAATGTAGAAATAAGTAAGAATAAATTGTTGGCTAATTGAAGTGGATCAGAATGTAAGGTCAATGCCTACTTGACCACCTAGGTTAGATACCCAAGTCACACATAGTAGAAAGAGAAAAACAGAAGAAACTAGTTGTCTTCTGACTTCTACACATAAACCATGASACACACACACACAAACACACACAGATCATAAAATAAATTAATTAAATTAAATATATTAAATATTTATACTAATATAATAATATAATATAATATAGTAATATATTAAATACATTACTTAAATTTTATTAAATTAAATTAATTTAAAAATATTTAAGTCCAAACGAGAAAACACGATGAAGAATTTTAAGTATATACTAATCTCCAATTTTGTGAAATATGTTTTATTATTACAATAAACATTTATTGTTGACATTATGTAGATATTTATGGAGGATACCGAAAGAGTAAAAGCTAGATGAAGAAGAAAATTAATAACTGTAACTACATCTACTGTTACAAAGTAAAAAGCCAATATAATATCAAGTATATGGCATTTTTCCAAATGCCTTACCACTTCATTTCATTTTCAACCTATTGAGTGAACATAGTCATGTGTTGTGACTCATTCCAATAATCCTTGGACATGAAAGTATAAGGCTTTACATTATCGTAGGCTTTACAATGACCTGTAGTACATAGTGAGTTCTATAGTGAGAGGCTTCAGAGTAAGAACATGTACCAAAGTAACAACAGAACCCCAAAAACCAACAACAATACCAACAAGATACAAACAAGTAAAGTGAAGTAGATACCATTTGTGTTTTCAGTCCACAGAAAGGAAGATACATTCACAATGTTTTAAAAGGTCTGTTTTAACTTTCCTATATGCTGTCATGTTAGACTTATAGAGATCAAGACTCTCTGGACTTTAGTCAGAATATGACATTGTCACATAATTATTTATCTATCTATCTATCTATTATCTATCTATCTATCTATCTATCTATCTATCTATCTATCTATCTATCTATCATCTATCTATCTATCTATCTATCTATCTGTCTGTCTGTCTATCTATCACCTATCATCTATATGTCATCTCTATTTTTATCTCTATATCTAAATCTTTATGAACTAGAATGATCTGGAAGTACTTACAGTGCAGAAATAATGAGTTATAATGACTTTCAGTGGGTAGAAAATTACTTATAAGGTATTTTGAGGAATTAGTTGATTTTAAATATATCTGGAATCTAGTTTTAGGACTAAACTATGAGGAACATCCTACGCATAAAAGAATGTCTTACATGAGACATCTAACCAAAATGGAATCAAATGACATAAAAGATGGTTTGGATTCAGGAAACAACATATGACAGAAAAAAAATCTCATCCTCGAATCTCAAAATTTTAAAAGTAAAAATATTCCTGTCCAATGGAAAGACAGGGACAAAGAATGGAATAGAGACTGAAGGATAAGCCATCCAGAGACTGTCCCATCTAAGGATCTATCCCATCTGCCGACTAAACCCCCTCACTATTGCTGAAGCCAAGATGTGTTTGATGACAGCATCCTGATATTGCTGTTCCCTGAGAGGTAAACAATATATATCTAGATATTTATAGCCAACCTTCCGATTGTGCCTGAAGACTCCAATTGGGGAGCTAGGGAAGGACTGAAGGAGCTGAAGGGGATTGCAACCTCATAGGAAGAACAATATTAGCTAACTGGATTACCCAGAGCTCCCAGGGACCACACCCATGAGCCAAAGGGTGCACATGGAGGGATCCTCTTGGACTCCAGATACATGTGTAGCAGAGGATGGCCTTATCTGAAATCAGTGGAAGGGGAGGGAGGCTTGATGCCCCACCTTAGGAGGATGCTAGAGGGGTGAGGTGATAGTGGATGAATGGGTGGCAGAGCACCTCATAAAGGCAGAGGGGAAGGGGGAGGAGGGATAGGATGGGAGTTGGTGAATGAGTAACCTGGAAAGGAGATATCATTTGAAATGTAAATGAATAAATTGATTAATAATAATAAAAAGTAGGTACATGAATGAATACATCAATTAATGGTTTGTTTTGTCATCGTTATTATTTTGGTTTTTTATATGATGGGTAAATATATCCAGATTGAAGTGTTATCGCAATTCTCTTTCCTCTGTGTTTGAAGTTAAAGTGAGCCATTAGCAAGTCTTATAAAAGCAGAACAAAGAAGGAGAGATTTCAATGTTGACAAAGGGGCTCCTTAGCAAAGACTAGAACTCCTGCTCTTTCCAAGACTTTTAGCATGAAAGGATGCTGAATTTTGTCGAATGCTTTTTCAGCATCCAATGAGATGACCATGTGGTTTTTTTTTC
>BDUI01000266.1:176115-204285 GCA_002335545.1 Apodemus speciosus
TACCCAAATCTATGGGACACAATGAAAGCAGTGCTAAGAGGAAAACTCATAGCCCTGAGTGCCTCCAAAAAGAAACAGGAGAGAGTATATACTAGCAACTTGATGGCACACCTGAAAGCTCTGGACCAAAAAGAAGCTAATTCACCCAGGAGGAGTAGAAGACAGGAAATCATCAAACTCAGGGTTGAAATCAATCAAGTTGAAACAAAGAGAACCATACAAAGAATCAATAAATTATTGCAAAATTCTTAACTTTGTGCTTTTGATATAAAAACTTATGAGAAAAGAAACTTAATCTTTCAAGATTCTTTAAAAACAGAATGAACAACATTGAGTAATTTGTTTAAGGATTTTATTTTTGTGTGAGTCCTAAAGACACATTCTCAATCACACAAGTACACATGTGGATGATGACTCACAAATGTGTCTCTCTTTTATCATGTATAAGTTTTGATATGCATGCTTTTAGCTGTACTGCAATGACAGAACATATATAATCTGTCTTCATAAGCAACTTAAATATGTTTTGAAAAGGGTCTGTGAGTCTACAATAATTACTTTCTATTTCTTTTCAAATGAGGGATCTCTGAAGACACTTAAGCAGGAGAGCTTTGAACCCTCCACTTGGACCAGTTGAGGGCATGAAATTAAAGGAGGCGAAAGCAAAGGGTGTCGGCTAGTCTCTGAAAGTACTGAAGAGATTAAGGAAGCAGATGCAACTGAAGCTCATAGGCCAGAGTGTTCCTGAAGGAAAGAAATGCACAAAGAAAGATGACCTGAAGGAAGGCTCCCTTCAAGTCTTAAGATCATGAACATCCAACTTTATAATTCACATTTCAAATGATGCCCAAGAAGAAGGAAGAACAAAGTATGGATACTCTGGTCCTTCTTAGAAGGGGGAACAAAATACCCATGGAAGGAGATACAGAGACCAAGTGTGGAACAGACTCTAAGCGAAAGACCATCCATAGACTAAGCACCTAGTGATCCATCCAATATACAGTTAAAAACCCAGACACTATTATCAACGCCCACAAGTGCTTGCTAACTGGAGCTAGATATAGCCATCACCCGGGAGGCTCTGCTAGTGCATGAAAAATACAGAGGGGACACTCTCAGCCAGCCACTGTGTAGTGGGTCCCCAATGGGAGAGCTAGAGAAAGGACCCAAGGAGCTGAAGGGGTTTGCAGCGCCATAGGAAGAACAATGATATGAGCCACCCAGTTCTCCCAGAGCTCACAGGGACAAAGACATCAACCAGATAATACACATGGTGTTACCCATGGCTCCAGATGCATAGGCAGCAGAGGATGGCCTTTTTGGTCATCAAAGGGAGGAGAGGCCCTTCGTCCTGGAAAGGCTTGTTGCAGCAGTGTAGGGGAATACCAGGACAAGGAAGTGGGAAAGGGTTGACTGTGGAATAGGGGGAGGGGAGATGGCTTATGGGACTTTCGGGGGGGGGGACAGGAAAGGGGAAATCATTTGAAATATAAAGAATATATCTAATAAATTTAATAATATTAAAAATAAAAAAATAAAAAAAATCTTTAAAAAATTCTACCAAGGTCAAGGACAACGCTGTGGAACTATATCCATAGATGCCATGCACAGCCTAGAAGTGTTTCGGGTCACAGCACCTAACATGAAAACACATCAAGTCAAATGACTATATATTCTTTCAGAGACTTTAAGCACATGTTCCAGAGGCCTTTATTTCTTCTAATATGGTGAAATGTCTAGTAATCGGTAGTCAGGTAAATTGGGACATATTCATCAAATGAAATACTTCTCTATCAGAGAATCAAACAAAACATTGATAGATCTATGATTCAATTAAACTGAAGAAGGCAGAAAAAATCCTGTTTAAATTAGCTTCAGGCAATTCAAAGAAACCAAGAAAATAGTAAAACAGCTTGCCTACAAGTTAGTTTTTGTAGGGCAGAAAGCATTACAAATTTCATTACAAGAGGGAATAAAATAACATCTTTCTTTAATGATATTAAAAGCATAGTCTTATTTATAAATATTAATCTTAACTTTAAAAATATTGATTGACTTTGTATCTATTTGTAAATTGCTTTTATGTACTTATCAAACAGAACAAACTTTCACATATAAAAAATACAAAGTGGCTTTAGTGGAGAAACAATATTTTGATTTACATCTGATATATGTTTCTAATGGCAAGTGTTATTGTGTTAGTAAAGTGGCAGTTGCCTCTATGGTCATATGTGTTTGTCAATTTTTGTAAACAGACATTTCATAATTCATTGTTCTTTTATGAGGTTCCAGAAACCATCAATGTAGCAGGCACCATTACCCACGAAATAGAAAACATAACATTTAACCTGCCTGTAATGAGATTTCACAAGCACATTTAATTCACACACATAAACTTCAGAGGGAAAAGAGAATATTGCTCTCTAATAGTTTTTTTCTAGGAAAATAAAAAAAAAGTTCACATTGCTTTCTGTCACTTATTTGCTTCTTAGATGTTCCTTCATGAAACTAAAAAAAAGTGCTGATTGGTGTATTAACTAGAAAATGTGCTGCAATTTCTCCATCAATACTCTTCTAACATTGCATATATAATTTTTCTAACCTAGGTGACTTAAAGGCTGCCAGGCTCACGCATAGTCATAATGTAAACAATTTATTTTTAAGAATACTACTTTACGTGTAACAAAAATAACATTGTGATAAATTTATAAATGTCAAATAAGGACATAATTCTATGTGAATTTAATTATCTCCCTCACAGAAAGCTTTTCTAAAAACAAAAAACAAAAAAATAGTGACTATTTACAGTTGTTATTATTGACACGATGAATTTAAACTACAATGAAAGGACTTCTTAATTGACTAAATAAACTAGTTATGACGAGATAAATTACCCCACTTATAACCTAAAAGGTTTTCGTGAAAATAAATAGAAAATAATATTAACATGAACAAATTAAATATTGGGCACATCAAACTAAGTAAAACACCTAAGAACGATTTTTTTATTTTGGAATCTACACAGTTTATTTCTTAATCAACCCATTCAAAGTTTAGATTTTAGCATAAAGACATTTCAGAGAAGTCATTGTAATGTCACCAATTAGTGTAAATACAATGTTTTTTCTTCACTCTTGTATACATTTTCAAAATGCCAAGTTGCATTTTAAATGTGTAGATGGCTGGTATTGAATTACATATCACCTAGGCAGCACTTCATCCTTCCTAATCCATATTTAATATGTATCATTAATATAGGAAAATGACTCTCAAATGTGCTAGAGGCAAGCAAGCGTGGTTGAGAAACCACAAGGATTCATCTTTTTGACTAAGGGTCTGCCCTTGGCCACAGATTGCCACGGTTTGCCCTTGAGGTATAGACTCACACCATTCTGCATTCTATAGCTCCATGTTGTGTCATTCAGTTATTTAAAATCATTTTCCTTCTTTTTTTGGTGTGCTCATAATTATACTTTTGCTCTCAGAGGACACTGAAGGATGACAAAGGTGGGTTTGATGTAGCTGCTTGAGCAAATACTTTGAACAAGTGGCAGCAGTGAACAGATGGGTGGTGCAGCTACTGTGCAGTGCATTTGATGACCATTCCATCAAACTCCCTGGTAAACACTGAAACACTAGTTTAACCTTGACTGGCTGTCTCCTTCACTCCAAGCTCATGTGTGATAAGGAACATCAGCAGAGCATTGCAGTGGCCAGCTGCTTTGATCTTCAGCTGCTTATTAAACTAATCCTTTTAGTTTTGGTTCATTTTTAACAAACAACTTGATCCTGACAGTAGATCTTTATAATCAGTGAGCTTGTCTTCAGGATTGTCAGATTTCATAGATAATACTCTGAATTGTTTCAGAAAGTATTATTATAAACATGGATTTTGGTTTCTTGTTCTTAGGGTATCGAGCATGTAAAAGGTAAATGCAAACACAGATTCAATTTAGGACATATATCCGTAGAGTCCTTGAGACAAGACAACTGCATGGGGGAAGCTGAAAGCCACAGAAAATATAAGATGACAAATTAAAAAGAAAAGAATTTAATCTGGTTTCTTTAGTAGTTTGTCATTGATAAGTATTAAAAAACATTATTGGCAAATTGCATCCTCTGTTTTTTGCATATTGCTGTAAACATTTAAGGATTGCTATACATATTTATTTAGTCTTTTGGAGCATGCCACACTACATGGCGGAGATCATATAGAAAATCTATGGGAGTCGGTTTTCTCCTACCATATATGTAGTGGAAAAGAGAATTGAAGCTAGATTGTTAGGTGAAGTAGCCAGTGAATTTACATGGTGATTCAAAACCATGCTCTGTTTCATTTTAACTGAACATAATTATATGCAGTATGTTTATAAATCTCTTCACTGACTTTAATGAACCTATAAAATGATCTGCTTTCCCCTATAAAATTGATATTATCCTATCTTTAGAAGATAAAACATAATAATGTTTGCTAAACATGAATAAGGTAAAATTAAAGTCACCTTATTAATGCTATTTCATGTTAAGACAGTCGTTTCACTTAGCAAAAATTGTTAAAAAAACAAAGTCATTTCAAAAATGGGAACCTTTGTTAAACAGGCTAGGTTGTTACTTACATGTGTACATCCCCTATTTGTGCAGAAACACCTGGGCATGAGGTGAGTTATACTAGAGTGGAGAGGCTGAGTCATTAGCATGCTCACATTCACTCTCTGCTTTTGGCAGTTGATTAATTTGCTCTTCAAATTCCTGCTACCTTGAACTGCCCATAGTGATGCATCATAACTTGGGGAATTAGAAGGCAAAATCATTTCTCCCTAAGTTGTATTGCTTTTAGAGTATTATTCTAATACCAGAAATGAAACTAATGAATGACATGATGCATTAAAAATATATAGTATGTCACATTTGATAGAAAGAATTTTTATTAATAGCATTAAGCACATAGGATATATCAACAGTGCATTTTTAAAATAAAAACTGTTATCCCATCTAGTATAAGAAATTTAAATGATTTATAAGAAATTATAGAAAAAATTCTATAATCATTAGCCGGGCGTTGGTGGCGCACGCCTTTAATCCCAGCACTTGGGAGGCAGAGGCAGGCGGATTTCTGAGTTCGAGGCCAGCCTGGTCTACAGAGTGAGTTCCAGGACAGCCAGGGCTACACAGAGAAACCCTGTCTCGAAAAAACCAAACAAAAAAATTTCTGGAATCATTTAATAATCCAAATGTGTCCAGTTGACGAAATATTATATTAATAAAGAATAATATCACATTTTCTGAAAACATTGACTTTAATTGTTTCTTTAAAAAGTATATGCATAGATGGGTGGTAATACCACACTACTTTAATCCCAGCAATTAGGAGGCAGAGCAGATGACTCTCTAATTTGGAGGCCAGCAAGTTCAAGGACACCCAGGGCTATACAGAGAAAACTTGTCCTTAGTCATCAAGGAAATTCAAATCACAACAACTCTGAGTTTCCATCTTACACCAATCAGAATGGTGAAGGTCAAAAGCTCAAGTGACAGCACATGCTGGGTGGAGCAAGGAGAACACTCCTCCAATACTGGTAGCAGTGGAAACTTGTACAACCACTCTGGAAATTAATTTGGTGGTTCCTCAGAAAACTGGAAATAGTTCTACCTCAAGACCCAACTGTATTATTTCCAGGAATACACACAAAAGATGTCCTACCATACAACAAGGACATTTGCTCAATTATGTTCAGTTATATTTTTAAGAGACAGAAACTGGAAGCATCCTAGATCTAGGTCAACCAAAGAATCCATCATGATCAACAAGGCTTCATCCCAGGGATGCAGGTATGTTTCAGTATATAGAAATCAATCAACATAATCCACTATAAAAACAAACTCAAAGAAAAAAGATCACATGATTTTCTCATTAGATTCTGAGAAAGTTTGACAAAATTCAACACCTCTTCATGGTAAAAGTTTTGGAAAGATCAGGAATTCAAGGTCCATACCTAAATATAGTTAAAGTAATATACAGCAAATCTGTAGACAACATCAAACTAAATGGAGAGAAATTTGAAGCAATTCCACTAAAATTAGGGAATAAACAAGACTGCCCACTCTCTCCCTACCTATTCAATATAGTATATGAAGTTCTAGACAAAGCAATTAGACAACAAAAGGAAATCAAAGGGATACAAATTCGAAAGGAAGAAGTCAAAATATCGCTATTTGCAGATTATATGATAAGTATACTTAAGTGACCCCAAAAATTCCCACCAGAGAACTCCTAATCCTGATAAATAACTTCAGCAAAGTGGATGATTATAAAATTAACTCAAATCAGTAGCCTTCCTCTACTAAAAGGATAAAGAGGCTGAGACAGAAATTAGGGAAATAACACCATTCACAATAGTCACAAATAATATAAAATACCTTAGTGAGATTCTAAGCAAGCAAGCAAAAGATCTGTATAGGAACTCGTCTCTGAAGAAAGAAATCAATGATTTCAGAAGATGGAAACATCTCCCATGCTCATGGATTGGCAGGATTAATATAGTAAAAGTGGTCATCTTGCCAAAAGCAATCTACAGATTCAATGAAATCCTCATCAAAATTCCAATTCAATTCTTCATGAGTTAGAAAGAGCAATTTGCAAATTCATTTTGAATAACAAAAAACCCAGGATAGTGAAAACAATTCTCAAGAATAAAAGAACTTCTGGGGGAATCACCACCCCTGACCTCAAATTATATAACATCTTTTTAATACAAGTTTTACTTTTTGACTAAATTTAGTTTATTATATTTTATCATTTAGTACAATTTTATATTTAAATGTAATTTGATCACTTTTCTTCTTCCTTCCTGATCATCTTCCTTCCTCACCAACTTTCAGTTCATTATCTCCAAACAAATGAAAATATCAATGCAAAAACAAAACCCTCAAGCTAAGAAAACAAAATAAAACCACTCCTAAAAAATTAAATAAAAACCAACCAGATCAACAAAACACACCACACTATAACCAAATGAACACCCCCCACACACACACACACACTCCAATGACTTTGGCATTCCTATGATAACATTCATATGAAGCAGACAGCCTTTAGCCTTAAGTGCTTAAAGCTCTTGACCACAGTGTTTCCAGGTTCCTACAGGGGCTACTGCCAAATGCACCCAGCAATTAAAGAAGTTACTCAGAACACTTTTTTTTCTGAAGAAACAAAGTTTAATTTACTAGGGCTGACAATCTCTATAGTCAGCAGGAAAACTGTGAACTCTTTCTTCTTGGGGTCAGCGAGAATGAGAAGAAGAGAGAAAAATTATATGTACACACACACACACACACACACACACACACACACACACACACACACCAAAGCTGACGGATGGGAGAAACAATGTTGCAGCCATATAACACCAATTTTTATTCTTCTGTCGCTTACATATCTCAGCAAAATTTTTGGAGCAGTATACAATTGTAATGTAATTACATTCTAGTTTTCTTCTAATATATGATTATGAAAAACAATATGTTTTCCAAAACAAATACAAGAATTAACATTATGTATTATAGGGAAAGAGAAAAAATTATTATCAAAACCAACATACATTCACAAGCAACTTGTTATAGATTAACAAAGTGTAATCAAGTAAGCTAGTTGTCTCAGCCAGTTTCTCTTACTGGCAGGCAGCAATTTGTGGTTACAAAAAAGAAGTAATTATTTTATTCATCTTTAAAACTCATCTTGTAAAAATATTAAAGGAGTCACAAGTCAAAATTTTTGTAAAACAAAAATTAGTCATAGCAAACCTAAGTCCTCAAAATCACATCTACTCATCAACAATTCTTAATAAATAATATTAGGAGGCTGAGGGCAAAAATGGGAATACAAAATCAATTATCATCATTTCAGCCTCGGTGAGAGTCACGTCAGCCAGTGCTGCCATTCTTCTTCCCTGATCATAAAGGGTCCCTAGCTTAACTAATAAAAGCGTGTCTTTTGAACTTCATATTGTTCCCCAAGATTTTTTACATCAGAGACAGTAGTAAAAAAATGTGTTCTAAGGGTGGTAGTCACTGTTGACAATCTCTATCTTTAAGTTCTTCTCTAGGGTGATGATAGAATTGTTAATCTGCTCCAGCTGGAATTCCTGAAAGAGATCCAGCATTATTTTTGTGAATGCCAGAGATACCGCCCAGTGAGGGACCGAAAGTCCCTTAACGTTTTAACGTGGTTCTTAGATTAAGAATGTTGTGAGGACAGCAAGCAGAGCAGAACTCTCTAACAGCATATACTCCTCAGGACACATAGGCCTAAGGGCTGTGTCACATAGATGCCCATTCACGGGGCTGTGGAAAGCTAAGGGCTGCATTCCATGAGTTGTAAAGCAACTTTTGGTTCTTCTTATTTCACTCTTGGCATACACACAGAGACATAGATACACACACATACACTCACACACAAACACACACACACACAACCACACACACACACACACACACACACACAACTTGTGGAGAATCTTACCTGTTGGTTGACTCTCCTGAACATGAGGCCTATGCCGGATTGGTTGATATATCCAGTGTCACTCTATTGTAGAAGACTTATTTTCCTTCTTCCAGCAGGTGTGACAGTTGAGTTATTCACCTTTAACTAAGATGGCTAGGTTTTATACCTTACTGCATTCATTTTTTTAGAAATAAAGCAATATAAACTACAGTATTATTAACAAAACCAACAACTAGCATTTGGACTCAATTTGCCAATAAGAGCAAAAAGACCAAGAAGATAGCATAAGGCTCAGAGACCCACTGGTTCACTCATTCAGGAATCCCATAAAAACAATAAATGAGAAGCCATAAAGTAGTGCAGAGGACCAAGTACAGACACGTGCCAAGCCCTATGTGAGCATCTGCCTCTGTGGCTTTAAATGAATTTGTTTTCTTGTCATCTTCGATGCTCACTGGTTCTTACACTCTTTCTGCCTTCTCTTTCTTAGGAGTCCTTGAACTCTGAGGAACAGGATTTGATGGGGTAATCTCCTTTATGGTGGTCTTCGAAGGTCACATATGCTATGTAATGTCTGGCTGTGGGTCTCTCTATTTAACCCATTGCAGCAGGAAGCGTCTCACATGGCCGCTTAATAAGGCACTCTTCTATGAGTATGACAGACTATTACTAGGAGCCATGTTATCCCTAATTTTGAGGGCCAATATTATTTATTTATYCATAACTCTCTGGACTACCTAGTATCAGGTTTTCAGCCAAAAAAAGTAGTACCAGCTATGGGTTCCAAATAGCATAAGTATAGGTAAGGAAGAGATTGAACTGATTAGGAAAGGTAATAGAAAAGTTATGGATAGACAGAGGAGTTGGATTGGCATGGAAGAATCAAGTGTGGAGGGGGAGAAATAAGGAGTTGTAGTAGGGAATAAAAGGGAGAAAATTAAAATTAACTAGGCATACACACAGAGACATAGATACACACACACATACACTCACACACAAACACACACACACACAACTTGTGGAGAATCTTACCTGTTGGTTGATTCACCTGAACATGAGACCTATGCTGAGATTTGATATAAATGAAATTACCAAATAATGGGGGAAAGAGGATCCCAATTGGCTATCACTTAGCACTAAATAAAACTTCTAGCAATGGCTCTAAGTTACACCTAACTGATCTCTGGGCCCATAGGGATCCTGAAACAATTGAGGTTGTTGTCAAGATTATGTAGGTTGTTCTCCATAAGCTGACAGCAAGGTCGCATTGCTGAAGACATTACCTACACAACTTATTTGAGATGAAGATGTCAAACAGTGCCTACACAGAGATTTCACACCTGTGTGTCTTTGATTTGTTACAGGAACATTCTCTGCATGCTCTTGAAAGTGAAACATTAACACCATGCCACCAACAAAAGCTTTGTCTGCAATGGTGTACTGTCTGCAAGATCCACTGAGACAAAGGTAACACAAAGCTTGTAAAGGAGTAATGAACCAATAACTGATTTGACTTGATTGCCACTTAAGCAAGACCAAACCCATACCAGTCAATGTCTTATTTTTTAATTCAGATTTGAGAAATCACATTCCAAAAGCTGGGACTATTGAAAATTCTGTATTTACATTATTCATTGCATTCCATATAAAATGTAAACAAAACACCAAGATTTGGTGAATTTCATATTATGGTATGTATAAACTATATCGTAGCCTTAGAAATAAAAAGATAAATTTCTTAAAAGAAATTTTGAAAGGCTAAAATGCAGAAATACTATTTAAGTAACTTATTCATTCAATGTATGTTTTATATTACAAGCAGGTATTCATATATCTATTTATTTAATTTACTACTTGTGTGTATGTGAGGGAATGCATGCTCTGTATTTCCTATGGAGATCAGAGGTCAATTTGCTAGAATTAGTTTCTTTCTTCTAAGGTGTGAGTTCCAAGTATTGCACTCAGAATGTCAATTACTCAGGTGTCAATTACTAAAAGATTGAATCATCTCACTAACCCTTAATTTATGTCTTTAAAGAATTTAGCATGTTTTTTTCCTTTTTTGTTTAATGTATGAAATATTTAAGTGAGGTGATCATTCTCAAGAAATTTTAATAAAAGGTTTACTTCTATAAACACGGCACTTTTAAAAAATAATATCTTTACCTTCAAGTTTGTTTAATATTTTTTAAAATCATTTATTGAGATTCTGTATTAGCTTAGATATATAAAACACAGTCTAGAAATTTAAGTGCCAATAAGAGTAACTGCGGAATATGAATACATAAAACATAATAAGATTCAGAATTTTAAGTAGAAAAACATATTTCATGCAGTTCATCAGTAAATATTAGGAGTTTTAATTTGACAGCCTAGAAGCACTTTTGAGTGATATATTTGCTTATGTAATCAGAACATTATGAAGTAGATTCCTAATTTTACACATTCAGCTAGTATATCACATCTGAGGGTGTGGGATTTAATTTTACTTCTCAGTTTCACTAGAAAATGTGTCTATGTGTGTGAAAATTTTCATAAATTAAAAATTGCTGAAACATTTTCCAATTTGACTAAAGGCAGAAGTTTAGATTCTAACCATAAAATTGTGTTTTGTTAGCTATTAGTGATCATTTTTATTCCTTTCAGGCATTTTTCAGTGTTTTATATATATTATAAGTTAAAAATTGAATAAGTAAAATTTGAATTTTTGAAACAAATGAAAGCACCTGTTGTATATTTTTCTAAATTGGTTTCTTCAATCTTCATAGAAGATGATTTAATATGTATATTCAAAGACAAGAAACCAAAAATTTTCCAAAATTTCAAGGTTTATTGCTTTTTCTTGCTAATTCCTTTTTCAGTATTATCAATTTTAATTATGAGAAGTTAGTGTATATAGGTTCTATTTTAAACATTTGGCTTCAAAATCTCAAGTGAAATGTTGACATATCTCCCATGTTCCGTTTTATGCAAGCAGTAGGACATAACTGAGACACTAAATCCTTTGCCCTTCTAGTTCTAATTTTCTGGGGTTTTTTTGTTTGTTTTGTTTTGTTTTGTTTTGTTTTGGTGTGTGTGTGTGTGTGATATTTCTTTTCATGCATATATGAGGCTATATCAGAATGAATTCTATACATATATGTACACTAGCATTTTCTAAGTGATTGCTTATGTTTTACCTAAATACTTGGAGATATTTTCTTCGTTTCTCTTCCTTTATTCTTGAGCCCTTGTTTTTCACATTCATCTGTTAACAATTCTTTCAGAGCAACACATGCCTTTCTTACAAAATACCTCTAAACTGCCCCAACCTCTACCTCCTAGTCATTGCCAAAGCTTTCACAATTTGTAAAGTATTTCTAAAGAGAGCATTACACATTTCCCCAAATCCATTTGATAAGAACAATGACAGAGAATGATAAAAATAGAATACATTAATTCAGAGAAAGTTGTGCATAATTCAGCCTCAGATTATATACCATGATTAATATAAAGTATGCCTGTATTAAGTTGTAGATTTCTGGGTTGACATAAATGGCTACTTACATTCTTGGAGGCCACTGGTGACCACAAATGGTCCCTGCTCATTAAAAGTGAAAAAAGTCACATGTATACTATGAGTTCTAGTTTGTAGTAGAAGGTGTCTGCAAAAAACATACCTAATTCAGTGAAGCGGGACTTAGAGAAGAACATTGTGACAATTTTATATCTAATGATCATATTGTATCCAGTCAATATAAATGAAGTAGAAGCCAGACAGTAGTGGGGCACACCATTAATTCCAGCACTTGTGAGGCAGAAGCAGGTGAATCTACGAGTTCAAGGCCAGCAGGGTCTACAGAGTGAGTTCCAGGACAGAGAAACAATATTATACAGGGAAACTAATAAAAAACAAACAAACAAACTAGTGTTTTTGTCATTATTAGGAATTGAACTCAGGACCTTACAAGAACTAGGTAAGTACTCTAATATTTAGTAATAGCCCCATTTGTCTTTCTAGTTTTCCTGTGGAAATATCATCTTGCTTGATTGTTCAAGATAGCCTAGAACTTGCTGGGTAACCCATATAGTCTTTGCATTTGCCATCCTCATTTTTCAGACTTCTAAATGCTAAGAGTTACTTGGATGTGACAAGAAGCCTGGATCTAAGATATTTGAATGATGATACATTCCTGATGTTGTATAACCACCATTTTCCAGGGTATTAATATATTTTCCTGTCCAAGATAAAAATTTCTTTTCTAGGCTTTATAAACATAATGTCTTATAAAGGTTGGAAGTATTGTTTTGAGGTAAAACATAATCCCACTTGTATTACAGCAAAACTCACATTCTAGCCAGACTTGAATATTTTGAAGTGTGACATTCTTTTTTTCATGAGAACATTTAATTTATATTTCAAATAAAAATGTCAATGTTGTCTTATTCAATGGAACTAGGCATTAAAATAATGAAAAATACAGTAAGACTTTCTCATATTTAATAGAATACCTATTCTTTTTGTCTGTGTCCGTTCTGACCCTAACACGAAAGAGAACAAAATATAATACTGACCCTTACATCTTCCTCTAGCAGAAACTGGCTTCTGATGAGCTACACCATGACTTTCTGGTACAATTTATAAGTATAAATAATAAATAATCAATGGTAGTAGAGAAATGGCTCAGTTTTAAAAGAAAAACACTGAACTTTCTGAGAACCTAGGTTTCATACTCAGTACCAAAAGAAGCTACATAAACACTTCTAACTCAAATTCTGTGCATTGGGATGCCCCTTTCTGGCCTTCATGGGCACGCAAATAATGTAGGCTATATATATGATAGATATATAGATATAGATATAGATGATATAGATATAGATGATATAGATATAGATATAGAGATAGAGATAGATAGAGATAGAGATAGAGATAGAGATATAGATAGAGATAGAGATAGAGATAGAGATAGAGATATCCACTAATGAGCAATTTCAAGATGAGAATATGAAACTACATAAATTTAGATATTCTAATAGAAATAATTAAGTTTAGTCTTGATAATTATACCAAGCATTTAGATAGTTGATGTTTTAAAGTAGTTTTCAAAAATGATTTATACTTGATATCTATAATATGTACCAATATCATGTGCTATATATCCTTTTATACACAGTAAAASTAAACATATGGCATAAAATCTATTTATAAGAGATTTTAAAAGCTGTTTAGCAATTGAGCTCAGATTTGAACTTGTGTCTCTGATTCTTCCTTGTATCTACCACAAAACACTGTAGGTAAGTTATTCCTTTGAGTGAAAAAATATAATTATTGAAGTTATTTATTATAGATATATACTAAAGCTTTCTGTGTAAAGGAAAAAGAACTTTACTCTGTCTTGAGGAAATAAGAAAAACCTGTGCATAATCACATTCTATTAGATCATAATCTGTCTTTCTAGGGTCTTTGTCTTCTTACTGTCTTTAAGGAAATATGTTGCTGTGAACAAATATTTCCTAATGGGGAATACCTATCAAGAAAGTGTTGATCATCTAACAACTAACATCAACTGAGGTCCTCATATTATCAGCCATTTAGGAATGCCGAGGGCAATCAATAACCAGATGAACTTGCAAGAGAAACAGTTGAGTCACTGCTGATATGGATTCAACCTGAAGCAAAAGAAATGAATAACTGTTTAGAATTCTTCCCAGCAACAGTTGTGAAATAATAATTTTCACTGTCAAATGTAAAACGCATAGCAATACTACTTCTATACCTCAGTGAGGAAAACAGGGCTTTGGTAATTATGTATAAATACACAACCCTCGGGTTTCTAGCTAACCAAGATTTTAGCAAAATAATACTTTGACTTAAACATATATATCGTGCATATGTATATATACAATTCACTCATATTTCTTCATATGTCTTCATGTGACAACGATTCAATATATGACACTTAGATAAATAAAATTAATTACTTAAAAGTATTATGTCTGAGTATCTTAGCTCAGATAATGAATAAAACTTTTACAAGTAGAGAGGCTCAAGAGCTTCTCTGAGACATTTGTCAAAACCTTGACAGCCTGTGGCTTGTTCCCAGAAAATGCCAAATTCTGAGGCCACCACTGCTCTTACAGACAACAAAAATAAAAATAATATAGTTTTTAAAATTACTCCCTGTGTAATGAAAGGTTAAAAGCTGAAATGTCTGTTGCCATGGCAATATTTTTTTGTTGTTTTTTTATTTACAGCACTCGTATTTTCTAGAAGTCCATTAAAAGGTAGGAAAGAACCTCTCTAGTCTTAGCATTGTGGTAAACATGTAGCTTCATTTAGTACAATATTTCAATATTTGTTCATTTTCTTCTTGAGAAGCATAAAATATTCAATTACTCATTTCAACAGCTTTAGTGAAGTTTGGCATTTTTACTTCGGTATGTCTGAAGAAAATGAATACGTACCAGTTGATCCCACTGATTCAAATTAAATGCACAGATGTATCCCTACGTATCAACACAAGTCCTCACCATGATTCTCAACAGTCTTCTAGGCAGGGTCATTCCTCACATTCACTCAAAGCTGTGTCAGGATGTCTCATCCTATTTTTCTTCACTTTTTGATAATGCATATTAATTAAGATACTCTATACAAACTAAAGGATGAATGGTAATATTCCAATCTCTTAAAACATCAGGTATTTACTTTTGAATTACCTGAAATTCAATTAGAGGTCTGGGTATTGCCATCCATGAATTCAATTACCCAAAATTGCTTTGTATTATGGTTCAACATCTTTAAATCAAAATTCCACAAATGGTTTATAAGGGAAAGTAAGTGATGGTTGCCACGGACCAGCCTTGGCTTGGAGAGGGGGTCTGAAGAAGGGGTATTGGAAAGTGGGGAAACAAAAGATGTGAAGTCAAATGGTGGATCCATGCTGGTGGTCTATGTTCTGTTTGAGACAACTTTATAGCCTTCTCTCTCTTTGTTCTGGTTTCTTTCTCTCTCATACCTGCTTCCTCTCTCTGATCTGCTTTTTCTCCAGTCAGCTCCCACTATGTACTGCGTGTGTCAGTTCCCAAGCGTACTTTATTGCTAGTATAAAAACTTCTCTGGATAGCCTATCTCCTGCAGATCATAAGCCCAGTCTTTTATCTTAAGCATCAATCCACTCATTTACTTTAGGTTTCCTTTTTATTATCTTATGAATCTGCATCCTGTGACTGCCCCCACTTCCCACAACCCCTTAATTCTTAAGAAATAGCAAACACTCATTTTCTTTTAACATTGCAAATTAATTCAGAGATCTGCCTGCCCCTGTTAAGTGCAGACAATAAACTAACAGGCTGTGATCTCATCCTGAGCTTGGACTTTCTATCACACCTCAGCCTAACCTTGCTGTATCCCAGGCTGACCTTGAACTCAGGAATCTGTTTCAATTTGTTTCTGCATGTCTTTGTATCTTTCTGTGAAGCTGGCTCATAGTGTAGCTACCTCGGTTCCTCTATATTCATTAAGCCCCTCATAACTCATGTTGCATCCTTATATTATGCTTAGTTGAGAAATTATGTATTTTTGTTTCCTTCACTACACAGTAATTTTATAATTATTTAATTGGATATATTCTTTATTTACATTTCATACATTATCCCCTTTCCTGGTATACCTCTGTCCCATCCTCCCTCCCCTGCTTCTATAAGGGTGTTCCTCCACCCAGCCCACTCCCACCTTGCCACCCTCTATTCCCCTCTGCTGGGGAAATATGGAGTCTTCATAGAACCAAGGACCTCTCCTCCCATTGATGCCTGACAAGGCAATCCTCTGCTATAAATGCAGCTGGAGCCATGTGTACTTCGTGATTGATAGCTAAGTCCCTAGGAGCTCTGGGGGAACCCATGTTTTTAGAGTTCTTTTCCACAGCCTTTAGGGCTGTCCTGAAGGTCCAGGCATTTACCATTTTGCTAAGAACCACAACTTTGTCTTCTGCACTACTGCTGTCTCAGATTGTCATGGAGCCATTAACATCAACAGGGAGGAATGTAAAATATGTACATTATTATAGAAACAAGTCTTATGCCCTTAGCAGCCATAGTCAGTTGTGGAGACCCACGTCCTCTGTCCCTGTCCCAGGGGTAGGAACCAAATCATTCTGTGACCTCTAAGGCCCTACTGGGCTCAGCAGATGAGCATATGCTACGAACCAAAATCATACCAATCAGAGCTATCCCAAGGCCCTACTCAATTTGGCAAATGTTTAGAATCCATTTCTAGTTGCCATCCACATAAGATTATTGACTTTTCTTGTGTGTCTTTTTACCTCCTCTTTAGTGTTTTTTTTTTGTGTGTGTGTGTGTCTGTGTGTGTGTGCGTGTGTATATGTATGTGCATATTCACACATACCCAAGTATATGTATAGAGAAGTCACTGTTGGGCATATTCCTCAATAATTTTTTTTTTGGATTATTTGTAAGACTCTCTCTTCTTGAAACTGAAGCATACAGGTAAAGCTAGACTGACCTTCCAGAGTTCTGTTTCTGCCTTCCCAGTGCTGAGATTGCAGGTGGCGATAACCACACAAGTATTGTGTGTGTGTGTGTGTGTGTGTGTGTGTGTGTGTGTGTGTGTGTGTGTACATACTCTGGATTGAGCTCAAACAGTCATGCTTAGATGGCCAGAACATTTTATTGGCAGAACCATATCTAGGCATTTGCAATCACTCTATAAGGCTTTCTTTAACTTTGGTTTACTCCACTGTTATATTACTTTGCAGGAGCCATGCAGGTGAAATGCACCCAATCTCCGCTGCTCTAATTTACATCAACATTCATTTGCTTCCTCCTATAACTCCATAGGACTGTATTTGGTTCATTAAAATTTCTGTAAATTTGTGTTGTTTCCTCAACTAAGCTTGGATTCCCTTTATATTAATAATTTTGTAGAGTGAGTTGCTAATAATAACCAAGCAGCTTTAAAAGCATTTAGTGATTGAATATTTCAAAGCAGGAAAAGTATCCTTTTCCAACAGTCCCACATGCATTTGGCCATAAAACAAAGAAACAAACAAACAAACAAACAAGCAAAACAGTCTAGTGAAGTTTTATGGCTAATATATTTTATCTTATTTTCTTATGCTGATAATTTATTCTCATACCTCTACAAGGACATCCTTCTCTACTGCATTTTAAACGTCCTCATTCTATCAAGAATAGAGAACATGGAGTAAATATGATAAAAATGTCCATGTTAAATAACACTTTTAGGTAAATGTATACCATTTATTATTGTGATAACTCCAATGTGTAGCATAGAACTAGTGTGTATTTATTAGCTCAATAAATGGTAAAATTCATTGCTATCAAAAGAAACACTAGAAATTAGTAATAGAAGACATAATCACATGTAATTGTATGTGCTTACTACATGACAACTGTATATTTTCACTTATTTGAAGGAATTGCTTTGTCAAATCCCAATATTCATTTCATATTCTTATAATATGAAAAATTTAAGCATAATTAAAACATTCTATATTTGTGATCATGTGTTTTCAATATCCTATCTGATAAGTAAGATACATAGTATGGATAGGGACATAGAATTGAAACTTCTGTTGTGAAGTGAAGTGTTTGTAAGTAGTTATTTGATGTAACTGGTAGTATGCCATTTGGAGCTGATTTTTTTTTTTTTTAATTTGTAGGTTGCTTCAGAGAGCTACAGAACATCAACAACACGTTTCTTCCAAATATAGTGCTTAAACATAATTCTGAACTCCCTGATGTGAACAATCTATCCCTGTTGAAATGTCCTCTAATTTTACATCAATCGTCTAATGATTTAGATTCCCCATTGCTTCTGGTTATCTTTTCATGTTTTATTTGGTTAAAGAAAAATTAGCTTTACATTGTGGAAATGCATACTGTCAGTGAATTGTGAATTTGTGAGGAATTGTGCTGTAATTACTGAATATTGGCTCTCCATGAACATGTTGCTTCAATGTGGGAAGATCTGCCAAGGAAATTAAGTTTCTCTCCTCAGCAGTCCATCATTACAGCAACAATGGTGGAAATCAAGTGAGACGTGGAGCCATTTTTGATTGCCTTAAATGGCACATTTATTCGTGCCAGCAAGAATCTATGCTTCAATATAAATTGAAAATGGGATATGAAACAGTCAGTGCATGTGGACCCTCTCGGGTTGAATGTAGGTGGATCAGCTTATACTTAGCATCTGTTCAGGCTGCAAATTCAGGGGAAGTTTGATATGTGTACTCAATTGCACTGTTTCCTGGATGCCAAGGCAGAAAATCTGAAACATGTGACTTCTATTCACACTCTGAGAGAGCTATTTAGAACAAAGGTGATGATCCTGGAAGAAAATATGGAGATGCTGATTAGGATGGCAGCACAGCTGGAATTCTTTGCTGCCAGCAATCAACAGCCCTTAAATATCAACATAGTAGGCTTTTGTTAACCACCTTACTGGATAACTTTGAAAAACATTTAGGAAAGAATAGCAAAACAAACCTGTTATGTTTTAATCATGGGTTGACTTTAACTCTTTTAAATACTCTTCTGCTATTCACCTCTGTATATGATCGATATCCTTGTTACAATTAAGTATATCCCTTGAAATATACAAATGGAATCCAGAGATTCAACTAACCTAAAATCTAAGGAGGCCATCACATAATAATGAAGCCTGTAAGCACAGCTGTCTTGCATTGCTGTAACCTGTCATTGACTAGGCCCCAACGTGTTTATGAGTGTTTTATTTATGAGTTTATGTACTATGTTGCAAAAATAGTAAAGAGACTAGAAGCTACCTCATTGAAACATGAAATTTACATGAACCTGTGTCCATGTAGTCACCTACATTTTGTCTCAGAATGAATTTTTTTATCCTGTTTTAGAGAAGAATGGAATTTTCTGTTTCAGCAACAAAAGAATCACAAGGAAGGACTTTAGAAAGTAATCCTGTAAATAAAGAATATATCCAATAAAAAAGTGAAGAAAAAAAAGAAAAAAAGAAAGAAATCCTCTTTTTTCAGAATAATGCATTGAAACTGATTTTATATCAAATTATTGTATGATATTAGAATATAAATTATATAATATTAGAATAAAGCCTTATTAAATCTGTATTGTTTGCACTGATGGAAATGAATGTTTTACTATTAATGCATAGGCTCTGTACTATGTTTTTAGTAGTTAGAATCCAAAATTACTTCATTCTTAAGATGCTCAGTTTAGATTGGGAAGTAAAAGGACAGTAGCTGCAATCAGTAGAATGATTTTTTTTAAAGTCTATATTCCATAAAATATCCAGTAGGGGTAACAAGGAGTCATAGTTTAATCTGTTATGCCAATTTTAAAAAGTGTCACAGTTGTTATTTGAAGTGGATGTTGAAAGGTAAATGAAATTTCACTACCTAGAGAAGAAAAATATAATGGACTGAGGAAATTGCCTGGAAACACTAAAAGTAATGCTGTCTTAATAATGAATATCAGTAGAATTCAATGCATGTTACCTGCAAAATATGCAATACAGAAGACAAAAGCACAAAAATATAAGAATTAAGAATCTTGTCAAGGGCTGCAGGAAAGAAACTGCGGAAAATCCAGTTTATCAAAGATGACCATGGCTTTTGATCAGTGTGAAGCTGGCTTTTCCACACCATCCCTTGGCTTCCTATCTTGTCTTCCTCTTCTTTAACACATGCTATGATCCTTGCCATGTATATTTTTATAAGACAGCAATAAAATCCTCAATACATTTACACCAGAGTTACTTAATAGGCACAATCTGATAATATAAAAGAATTGTTGCATATATAACAAATTAAATGGAAAGACATGAATGTTTACCTTTATTACAATAATTTTTCCAGATGGATTTGAAAGAATGTGATAGATTTTTTTTTATAAATAGTGAAATACAAATGAGGCCTTTCCAAGCAACATTACATCAATATTTATCACTTGGCTAGAATAACCGAAATGGCCAAGGTTTTACAGACACATTACCAATAGGATTAAAATTCATCATTATTTTTAAATATTTAACAAAACATTACATATCATATGAAATAGGTCAATATTGCAACTATTTTTGAGAACATACAATAGTTAAGGAATGTAAATCAGGGTTTGATAGGGTTACTTGAATATAAAAAATGCTTTAAGAGAATTATATGCATATAACTTAAATTTACACATTTAAAAAATGAATTTGGTAATGAAGAATATATAAAATATTAGAATGTGAGGACTGGTAAAGAAATGGTGTCTGTATTTGTATATATCCCTTGACACTAACAGTGTAGGTACTTATTTTAATGAGACTATGATGAAATTAACTTAATATACTCTAATAAAGACCTTATGTTATTGAAATACAAAAACTATTTACTATATTTATCCTCATTTCTCTCTTGTTAAATATTATCTGGGGGGTCTCAGAATGGAAAGGGAATGTAAAGTTACCACTTTTAGAAGTACTGACTGCCACAATTTAAATTAAAGACAGACAAAATTAAATTATAGGTGTTTTGCTTAAAGTTTGACTTCATTTCTTAGTAACTTAGTGCAATCAACCACTGTAATGCTGTCTTCTAAAATGGCTAAACAAATACAAGAGCCAAACATTCTAGGAATAACCAACCAAAATATCTGACAATAAACCATAACGGCGTTTGTGATAGGGAGGTCTTAGGTGACTAATGTCAAAAGGATTTTAACAATAGCAGCTATGTTTGTAGGCCATCAATTTTCACGATCATGTAACTACAGAAAATATCCTGTGTTAACAAACATATGATGTTCTGTGCCGCTTCCACCCACATACACATAAATTAATACAAAGCAGTTCAGGAAGTGAAATGTTGCTTAAAGTTGTATACATATGCATGGGATTTAAAAGTCCTTCTCATTAGGAAGGTAATCACACCATCGGGCTAAGTACACACATTTCAAATGATAAACCGTAGTAAAATCAAATATGGAATGACACATTTATTTTAAACCAGTGAGTGCTGTTTCTGTGAATTTGGACCATCTGTATGTTTGAAGTTTAATTCTGAAACTTTTTCCAATTTTAATTTTAAGATAATTCCACAAGTATTAAAGTCCAAAATTATATACTATGATTATATAATTTGTGCCACTGAGATGTGTGTCTTTATATAACTCACATTTAAATTTTACATTTGTTTCATAGATGTGATCTTAGAGGGAGTATATGTGTGTGGATTCTTTACAATTAACAGGATATTAAATGTTGAGGTCCAAACAGTATAAAACAAAGCAATTGAAATATTAACATTACAATTAACTTTTAAATGGAAAAACTGGCTTTTGTAATTTGCTCACCAACACAGAATGTCATGTTTGTACTTTGTCATGACTGATACGGAAGAACAGTGGGACATGTTATAAATCCAGCCAGTGCCAATGATGAATAAACACACAGATAAGCTTGCTAGCTAGAGTCTGGCATGGAAAACGCCATGCTGAGCAGAGCACACACTGGAATGAGAACTTATTCATTAATGGTCCCACCTGAATCTGATTTCGTTATCCACATTAGGACGAAAGACATTCCTAAAACTGCTCATTCTTCCCTTTAAAAAGTGAAGTTGAACACATTGGACTTTTCTTCAACAAACTCTCCTTAAGTTACCAAAATTTTGTACAGGTTATTCCTGTGCAGTTTTATACTGTGGAGATTTTACTGTTTTGACAAAAAGCCTGACTAATTTAAGCCCATGGAAGGAAGCAGGTTAAGGTCAGTGAAACAGCATTATCATATATTGTCTTCTTCAGTGAAGTACTTTTAAAGAACTGTCTGCTTATACCCAATCTGGTCATTGTCAGGAAATCTGACATTTCCAACCTGTTATTCAGTTCCCCTTTGCATTCAAGGAGTTAAGGGATAAGTAACTACCTTTTAGAATAAATCAAATTTTGGAGTATTGTCTACCCCAATGTTTCTTCATATGGGAAGCCAGAAAGGTAAGCACGAAATGAACCAGAGATGGAATAGAACATCCAATGGTTCACCACAGAGACTCACAATAATCTTCAAAAATGACTCAAGTGGGCTGTCCTCCAAATGATTTGACTCTACCAACAATCTGGTAAATGTTAAGTGTTCTAACTGCTTCTCTGCAAACAAGTAGTCAGTAAGTATTAAAAAGTATAAAACAATAAAAATCTTGGAATAAGTACAGACAGAAAACAGTTACAGCAATATAGTATAATAAAAGTTATAACTTTTTTTAGTTATTTGACCCAATAAGTGAGTCAAAGATATCAAGCTGTATCTGCTTTACTTTTCTTCTTGGTAGAACTATAAAATAATAAAACATACTATAAAATGCAAAGAATCTTTTTTTTTTCTTTTACTTTTTACCACTCAGGTTCCTACAATATTTCTTCAATACTAAGGTTGTTCATAAGCATTCACAGATAATGAAATGACAATCAAGAAGTCTGTATTGATCTTACCTAGGATCTCTGCATAAATGTTATTATCATATAGCTTGGTGTTCTTTTGAAACTCCTAACAATGGGAGTAAGGGTTATCTCTGACTTCTTAGCCTCCTCTTGGGACCCATTTCTTCCCATAGGGTAACTGGGTTGCTCCATTTGGCCTTGATAGGAGATTTTGTACCTATTCTTGTGACTTATTATTCTGTGTTCAGTTGATTTCCCTAGGAGGCCTGCTATTTTCTGACAGGAAGTAGAACCATAGTAGATCTGGAGTATAAGGATATGTTAAGGGTGGACTGGGAGGAAGGAGAGAGATAAAAGTGTGGTTGGCATATAGTATTTGAGAGAAGAATAAACATTAAAAATATTCTGATATATGAACACATAATGTTCTCATCATAAAATCCAATCAATTGGAAGTAGTTTCTCCAGAAGTGAATTGCACTTTAGAACACAAACACAAACAAAATAACAAACACACACACATGCAATGCATACCTCCTAATTTTAAATACTATATTCCTTTGCATTTCAAATGAATATTTTAAAATAGAGTCTTCTTTTTATAATACATTACAACATCTTCCTCCTTCCTCCTTCCTCCACTCCTCCCAACTCCCCCAATATCTCCCATTTACAGTAGATTCAATCCTCCTCCATATGGGATCAGAAAAGTGAAGCATTCTGGGAGAAATCAAGCAGGCATGTAATAGTAGAATACAATAAAATACGGCAAATGCCTTCACCCTGAAGCAGGACAAAGCAAACCAACGTTATAAGAAAACTTAATATCAGGCAAGAGTTAAAAACATATCAATACCCACAGTTAAGATTCTGACGAAAACAGTAAGCTAAAAGCCACAACATATAAATAGAAGACAAGGGGCAGACTGATGCAGGCCCTGTACTTGCTGATTCAGTCTCAATGAGTCCATATGCACCTAACTTATTAATTTAGTTGTTCATGTTCTCCTGATGTTCTCCTCTGACTCCTAAAATCTTTCTCACTCTATCATCAGATTTTCCTAGCTCCAAGCAAAAGACTGGATGGAAACTCCAAATTAGATTTTCTTCCACATCCATTTCCATCTCCTGCCGGTTGAATTTTCTCTGTTGATAACTAAACAAGGCATTCAACCTATGATTATAGCAGAATATTATTAGAAATCTTTCACTGAATTTTAGTTTCAGTACAGTCATGCATGTTTGGGTCTACCTTAGGTCTCTGGGCAATGCAGTCTCTGTTTCCTGACCATTCAAGCAGTGCCAGGGATTGGCTTCTTCTTCTTGAGTGATCCTCAAGTTAAATCAGACATTGGTTGCCCCTTCCTAAAAATATTGTGCCATGGTTGCCATAAAACACTGTTCAGGGAGGATGAATGGTGGTCAATAGTTTTGTGGCTGGGTTTGTGTCCACATTGCTTCTCTTTTGGTAACCTGCAGAGTACCTTCCCATACCAAAGAGACTAGATTGCAAAAGAGGCTTCATGTGGGCACCAGCTGCATGTTCAACAACCTGCGAAGATGTTGCTCTCAGTAAGAGTCCTGTTTTCAGTTTGCAGAGGGCATCCTCCTGTCCTTGTTTGGAGAACTCCAAAAGACACTCCTTCACCCAAACCTAAAAAATACAACCCAGTCTTGCCATTGGAAGTCATTTCTCATTACAAGATATAGCCTGTGAGACTCCTCACTCCTGCATACAAGGAGTTCTCACTAGGAAGACTCTTAATACAGTTTCTACTGTACTGTATTCATACATAACCCCACAAATGGTCCCTGAATTCAAGCTATCTCTTCCAATACTCCATCCTTCCATTCAATCCCCGTCTCTTGATACTTCATGCTCCTGTCAGCATCTTTCCCCAATCTACCCACAAAATGTGTAATTGTATTCCTATTCCCTTTCCCCACTAGACCCCTTCCTCTGAACCTACACTTTCTATGCCTATGGATTATTACTTGGTTATCATTTCCTTAATGGTTAATAACCACTTATAAGTGAATACATACTATATTTGTCTTCTGAGGCTGGGTTACCTTACTAAGGATGATTTTATTCCTAGGTATATCCATGTGCCAGCACATTTTATAATGTCATTTTGCTAACAGCAGAGTAGTAATCCGTTGTGTAAAAGTACTACATGTGTTTATCCATTTTTCAGTTGAGACATTTCTAGGTTGTTTTTACTTTATTGATGTTATGAATAAATCTACAATGCACATGGTTAAGCAAGTATCCTTATTATAAGATGGAGTGTCCTTTGTGTATATGCCTAAGACTGATATATTTGTTCTAGAAAAAGATTGATTCACAATTTTTAGAGAAATATCGATTGTCATAATATCAAAACAAGTTTGTAATCCCCTCCTACCAGCAATGTGGGATTGCCTCCCTTGCTTTGAATCCTTGTTAAAATGAGCTATCACTTGCCATTCTGACAGGTATAAGATGGAATCTTAAAAGTAGTTTTGATATTTATTTCCCTGATGGCTAAGGATATTGAACATTTCTTTTACTGATTCTCAGACATTTGTGATTTCTGAATCAAGAATCCTCTATTTAGATCTGTACCCTATTTTTAAGTAGATTATGTGGGTTTTGATATCTAGTTTTTGAGAACTTTATCTTGGAAATCAGACCTTTATCAGATTTAGAGTTGGTCAAAATCTTTTCCCATTCTGTAGGCCAGTACTTTGTACAATTGATAGTCCTCTTTGTCTTACAGAAGCTTTTCAGTATCATGAAGTCCCACAACTAATTGTAGATCTTAATGCCTGTTCTATCAGTGTTCTGTTCAGAAAGTCATCTCCTATAGTTATGTATTCAATACTATTCCCCATTTTCTCTTCTATAACATTCAGCATATTTAGTTTTATATTGAAGTCTTTAATCTACTAGAAATTAAGTTTTCTTCAGGGCGATTAAATTTGAAATATCTACATTTTCCTACATGAACACATCAATTTTGACAAGTACCATTTGTTGAAGATTCTGTGTTTGTTTGGGTTTTTTTTTTTTTTTTGCTTTTTTTATTTTATTTTATTTTATTTTTTAATTTTCTATATTCTTTGTTTACATTCCAAATGCTTTCCCCTTTCCCAGTTCCCCCCTCATCATATGTCCCATAAGTCCCCTTCGCTCTGCCCATTCCCCAATCACCCCTCTCCCATTTCTCTGTACTGGTACTCCTCTACAATACTGGATCAAGTCTTTTCAGGACCAAGACCCTTTCCTCCCCGACAGAGGGCTAATATCCAATATATACAAAGAATTCGAGAAGTTAAACCCCAGAGAAACAAATAACCCTATTAAAAATGGGGTACAGAGCTGAACAAAGAATTTTCCCCTGAGGAAATTCGGATGGCTGAGAAGCACCTTAAGAAATGTTCAACATCGTTAGTCATTAGAGAAATGCAAATCAAAACAACCCTGAGATTTCACCTCACACCAGTGAGAATGGCTAAGATTAAACACTCAGGAGACAGCAGGTGTTGGCGAGGATGTGGAGAAAGAGGAACACTCCTCCACTGCTGGTGGGATTGCAAGATGGTTTGTTTGTTTTTGTTTGGTTTTTTTTTTTGGGGGGGGGTGTTGTTCTTGCTTCTTTTTCAAAACTCAGGTGTCCATGTGTGTTTGGATTTCTGTCTGTTCCTTCAGTTTAATTTCATTCATCAACTTGCCTTTTTCTATGCTTGTGACTATGCATGCTATGTTTGCAATTGCTATAGCTCTGTAATATATAATATATAAATATATATTATGTATAATTCTAATATATGTAGTATTTGCCAAAATATAGGAGAATTCAGAAATTTGAATTCATATTAGACTATGAAATTAATATATCTTTTAGTCCATTATAAATAATTTATAAAGGGTCAATATTTCAGTTATTTTTATGTCACATGAATATTAAATGCTGACATAAATGAAGCATAATAATGTATTATGTTCAAACATTTTATATAAGTCCCTATTCTTATAATATCTTTTTCCAATTAGAAAAAATGTTATTGCCTAAGGTTTTTTTTTTTTTATCAAATAAAATCTACAGTCCATAAGCTATGGGTTACTCTTTTACACAAAGAATGTATCATTTTTTTTAAAGATAGAATTGGTAAAATGACTAAAGATTTTGATTTGACACTCTATATTGGTCATGGCCTGAAAAGTTATGACTGACAGTTTGCTTCAGGCCCCTGAGACAAATCTTTAGAAGAAGGGTAGTGTCCAAAATCAAAGTTCACAGAAAAGGTCTGAAACAGAGCAAGGCTAATACCTCAGAGGGTAACAAAAGCTGCCAAGGTCAAATTAAAATCAATCCATCAGTTTATAGGCAACTTGTGTAGCAAAGACAGGGCCATAGTTCTGTGATTCTGTTCCACACAGTCAAGTTGGACTATTTTTATAAATTCTACTCAGAAGAGCGAGTGCAGTCCCTTATAAAAGTATAGCACATAGGCTGTCAATCCATCTCAAGTGTCTGATATGATCTCACTCTCTTATATGTCTTGCCATATTCATTGTATCATGAAGTTGGAACTGCATAAAGATATCATTTAATAGGGAAATTTTTTGTCATGTCTCAGCTGTGAAATATCTCTACAACAATGAAAATGAATGGTTTCCAGTGATATGATGAGGCTTTATTGGGAAGTAGAGGTAGACACCATTAAAGAGTGTTTAGAAAAGTGTTAACAGAGCTAGTATAACAGTCTGCATTCCTTTGAAATATTAGTTAAAAAATACAATATGCAGAACTCATTATGTCAGTAAAAATGCACATTTACATGCTAGAATCATATAATTTTCAATTCATGCATGAATCCCCATATTCACTTATTGTTATATAAATGGTTATAAAAATCATGAAAAACTTTAGAGTTTAGGAAAGAACATCCATGAATTTGCACATATAATTGGTGAGAATGCTGATGACAAAACATATTTTAAGATACATATACATTATTTGATTAAATTAAACAAATAAAATTATTTCTTAAATAATTATTTTCATTTAGAATGATTATAAAATTTATTCCACCATGTTTTAGGTAACCACATAAGCCCAAATAGAAAACCATTAAAATATTTTGCCCATTGATAATATTTTTGATATGAAGAACAAATCAGGTATTTTTTTTATTGGATATATTCTTTATTTACATTTCATTTCCCTCTTTCCTGGTTTCCCCGC
>BDUI01000266.1:208100-238778 GCA_002335545.1 Apodemus speciosus
TGATAGTAAAAGTAACAATAAATTTGGTTATTTGAAAAGGAGATTATATTGTAGATATAATACAGACAAGTAATATTACATTACAGTATAAGACCTGAAAAATGCCTTTTTCTTCTGAAAAAAAAAGGAATGAGGTTGTATATTTAATAAATTTATACTTACAATTTACTTTTGGCTACATTTTATACTTTTTCACATATAATTTAAACGTTTATCTATATATTACTTATTATTCACTTTGTGTATGTGTGTGTGTGAGTGTGTGTGTGTGTGTGTGTGTGTGTGTGTGTTTGAGTATTTATGCCATGATGCTTAGGTGGAAATCAGAGGACGTGGAGAAGATGGTTCCCAAATTTCATCATATATGCAGCTCTCCAAAGCAAGGTCTCTGGTGGCAAATGGTTTTTCACTTGACCATGTCATAGACATCTGACACACTCTCCATTTGTTTTACATTATCATTGAGAATTTGAGCATTTTTTTCTAGGCATATAATGAATTTTGAGTAAATCCACCATCTAACCCCTCTTCTCCAATTACTTTCTTTACCTCCAACCACGTTACCTTCTCAACTTCATGTGTTCATATATATATATATATATATATATATATGTATATGTGTATGTGTATGTGTATGTGTATGTATATGTTGTCTCTTTTTTTAAAATATACTTTCTTTACTTCTACTTAATGCTGTTCAAATATATGTACAGTGCTCATGAATGTAGGTTCACCTAATGTAACATGCAGAGAATCAAACTGAAGAGGCAACATCTCTGAATAAAACTTAGTCTGTCACCCCTAGCAAGTATAATTTTCTTTTAGCCTAGTATAAATAGAATCTTTCAATACTTTGAAACTAGCCATTAGAGATGAAGCTTGTAGATTAGAGCTGGAATTTTTCATGTCCTCTGACTCATATCTGGAGTAACTTCACCAATATGTTCTTAGCATCAAATTCTAGAGGATAGTAAACAAAGGTAATAGCAATGGCCTCTTATGTCTATTGCGTCCAAGGGGCTCCAATAACCTTAATCTCAAAAATCCATCTCTAGCAATAAACTTTTAACTGATAGGCTATGAAGACTAAGGGAGGTAATGATCCCCTCCTTAATTCTACTAAAACTTCTTTTATTTTATGTATGCTTATAGACACATATGTTTGTGATCCCTATTTAGTAGAAGATTACCATATAGCATTTTAAAAAGTGTTTAAATAAGTATGGAAGAAATATCTCTGCCCATATTCTCTCCTCTAGTGTGAACTTCTATTCTAACACCATTTAACAATTTCAATTTTATTACTCAGTTTTCCCCCATTAAACATCCTGCCTTCTGTTCCCTTACTTTGAAATTTCTATGAAAAAATTCTCATGAAAGCATGTATGCTAATTTATATGGTTACACCAACTGAAAAACACTATCTAAAATTTCAAATCCTGCATCAACATGTGAAAAAGAATATGATTCCATGATCATTTCTAAGGACATGGAAACACAGGATGTCACGATTATTTAAATCTTAGTAATATTTTAATGGATATGGGAAATTATGGTTGTTGAATAATTAATGTTGGTAACATTGTTTCTTAATCTTTTCATATAGCATAGAAACAGAGATTCTGAGTTATACAACCATATACATGCATTAATTTGTATGTATATGATTACAACTCACACATTCTTATAACTTAAGCAATGTATTTTTAAATAACATGAATTTGGCAAACCACAGTATATATTACAAATACAATAATAAAGTCTTCTGAAAATACAAGTTTAGTAAAGGTATTAATCAATCATAGTAAGCATGAAAAATATATAGATATGAAAATAATTGTGCTGTTCCAGCTTCGTAACTTAAAGCTAACAGTAAATATTTTAAAGTTTTGATATCATAAATATTATTTAGAAATATTGCTTAATTTGCCTACTTCTTACAAAAAATCTTCAAGAATGATATTTTATTTTCCATGTGATTTTCATCATGTTTATAAGGCTTTCCCATGAATTGTTTCTTTGGATTTAGTTTTTCAACTCCACTTCCAGCTCAGCTTAATTCAATTACTTCTATTATTTCCAATTCAGAATTGCCTTCACCATTCTATTCAGCCCTGTTGTGTTCTCTTTTCCTTTAGATTCATTTCTTTAAGTTCATCAAAGTTTTTTTTTTCCAGGTTTGTAAACAATGGGAATATCCTTACACAAAGCACAAGTACAAATGGATCAAGAATAGACAGGAACCCCCAGTTAAGGGATGGGGCCACCCCCCTACCTAAAAATGTTTGACCCCAAATTGTTCCTGTCTAAAAGAAATTCAGGGACAAACATGGATCAAAGAAACTGAAGGGGAAGGTACCCATAGGAAGAACAAGGGCATCAACTATCCTGGACCCCGCAGAGCACCTAGAGACTAAAGCCCCAACCAAAGTGCATACATGGGCAGGTCCGTGGCCCAGAGCACATATGTAGCAGAGGACTGCCTTCTTTGGACTCAGTGGGAGAGGATGTGCCTAATCCTGTAGAGAGCTGAGGCTTCAGGGGAGGAGGAAGCCAGGGGCAGTGAGGTGGGGGTAGAGAGTGAGTGATGGGGAGCACCTTCTCAGAGCCAAAAGAGTGCTGGAATGTCCTGAAGAGCTATAGGAGGAAGAACTGGGAAGGGGGCAACATTTGGAATGTAAATAAATAAAATAATTTAATGAAATCACAACCTAAAGGATTATGGGTAAAAGATACCTTCTAGATGTTAATTTTAGCATGCCATGAGTTTGGATAAAAAAGGTTCATTTACCTTACTTATGTGCTAACCCCTTCATAAATATTTATAAAAAATTAAAATATACAACAAAACACCCACTAAGGTGTTGTATCTCCTTGGGGCAGGTCATTCTTAAAACAATTTGTAGTGTTTGATTTAATTTTATTCGTTAAATAAGCCACTTATGTTATTTTGGCTTCTGAAAGCAATTCTTTCCTTTAGGGACATATAAACTGGAAAAAAAAATCTTATAATTACTTATATAATTAGGAAAAGTAAGCCAGATATTTTCTAGAGAGTTTTGTCAGTAAGAATATGATTGTGAGCAAGGAATTAGGCGTGTATGCCTTTAATCCCAGTACTTGGGAGGCAGAGATAGGCAAATTTCTGAGTTCAATGCCAGCCACTACAGAGTGAATTCCACGACAGCCAGGGATATATAGAAAAACCCTGCCTTGAAAAACAAAAACAACAAAAACAAAAACAAAAAAGAATATGATTTTGTTTCATCAAAATGGATGGTAGAGTCATCTGGTACTTTAAGATGCCACTGTACTTAAAGACAAGGTCTTCAAGAACTAGAACAGAAATAAAGATACAGTTATGGGAATCATCCTTAATTACACATAATAAGTACTATTGTAGCAAATTGGGATATAGAGACAAAAGAAAGACAGTGTGGTCACACAAGAAGATGGGCATCTACAAGCTAAGGAATGGAGTTTAAAGGATACTAGACTAATCAAAGGTTGGTTTCATATTTCTACCATTCATGTATGTGTGTGTGTATGTATATGCTACATTTCTCCTGTTGAAGTTAATATGCTATTTTTTTTGTTGTGCAAGCTCTAAATTAATATACATATTGGAACTAGAAACCACCCTAATGTGTATGGTGATCTGAGTCCATAGATCTTCCTGACATGTTAAATGTACCAACACTTAACATTTAACTGTATTCTACAAGAATGTATCAAGTTTCAAGATTGAACAGATTAAATAACATATCTTTAAATACTTTTACATGAACTTGATTTTGAAAATACTATTTCCATTTGGAAACCGATGATGAAAACTAATAATATATGATTTTGTAAGTAAAAAGAAAAAAAAAAAAAAAAAACAAAGATAGGGAAGAAGCAATTCATCCAAAATAGGAAGAGCAGTAAAATCGTTTGTAAAGATTTCAGAAAGGTAAAGAATATTGTTGCCTCTAGAGATAAAGAGAGAAAATTAAAAAAAAAAAAACTTACTGACAAATGGCCAGCAAGGACCTCTCCAGAAAATTTTCTCCATACTTTCTCAAGTGAGAGTCATGACAATAGGTTATTTCAGAATAGATTCTTCCTCTTTAAGCTCTGTGTAGTAGCTTCCCTGTACTGCTACAGTTCACTCTGCTGAGCTGTTATTTTCATTTAATCTTTTGAGATCTGGATTGAAAGTGGTAAGAATGTTTGGGTTTTGAAGCAGTGCTTTCGATAAAATACTTTAAACAATAGAGAGTAAAACTATTAGTCAACAGGAGTATACAGTACTCCCATGACCAAACTAAAGTATCCAAACTCTATTTTCAACAGTGATTTTTATGGAAAACCCTACTATATTTGAAAAGATCTCCCAGTTATCTGAAAAGCAAATTAGTGTTTACTGATGTTTCAAAAATTTTAATAAGATACAACTCATAAAGTACAAAGCTAAACAAGGCTCAGTCTACATCTTACCAAAAGGCATTTGTTTCTACACCTCATTCCAATATGAGCATTAATTTCTAAGTTCATATTACCTAACTTTATGTAGTCATAAAATGTAAAATAGGTTCCACCTACTCACTTCACAGGATGTTGTGAAAATTAATGAAGTAATATGTAGAACGCTGCAGAAGCCTTTAAATAGTGTCATAAAAATCAGTATTTTATCTCAGTAGGTAGGTCCCTTTTTTTTACTTACTGATTTCCAACATAGAAATGGAAGACATAATGGATAGCTAAGTGGATAGAAAGGCAGATAAGAGGTTAGGGGGAAGAGGAGCAAAGATAATGCATAATAATAGAAGGAAATAACTTCTAATTTTAGTGGATTTATTTTGAACATCCAAACATGTAGACTTTTCAGTATTTTGCAACTTTCAATATTTGAAGCTACCTGTTTTCTTCCTTGTATTAGTAGACAGACTTAAAGAAATAAGGTTAATCTTCATTAAGTTCATTATGTTCCTCTGCCACTTGATGAAGCAGTTTCTTTTAATGAAAAAAATCTACCAAGACCTACAATATTCAATATATATTTTTAAAATGTCCTCTGTCATAAGGCAATGTATATTTTCCTATTTAATGATGTTTAATATTTTGGCCTTATATAATTCCTTCTGAGTTAACAAATATCAAAATGTATATTGATATTTGTACCTGAGTTGTTTCCAAGCCTGTTTTTGATGAAACAAAGTAGAATCAAAAAGCATAGATGGAAAGTTACTTGAAATCTCCAAAAATAGAACAGAGTTTGCATGCAAAGTCAGATGTGCTGTGAGATTATGTTAGCTAACAACTTTCTATTCCAAATGTAGGTACAAAAAGATGTTTCCATTATTAAAAACCTCACAATTCCCATGAACTGTTAGTAAATTCCAGGCCTTAGCAAATCTCCTCAAGATTAAGCTTCCATTGAGCCTCATGCTGACAATGTATTGAATTTGTATATGTAAAATGAAGCTGAGAGCCTGCAGTAATTTACAATAATCCCACTCCTCAAAATGATTGGAGATTAAAGTTAAATGTCCCTCATTGATGGAATAAGCCTGAATTATTCATCCAACATGTATAAGTTATCTGGAAAAGGAAAACATAGGACGAACACTTTTCAAATGGAGAAGAGATTTTAACCTCTAGATGTGTAGCAGGGAATCTTCCAGGTGATACATCAGAATGCACTGTCATCTGTATTTGAGAGATTCCCCTAGTGCAGAGAGGTATTGCATTAAGAGTGCTGAAGTCTGCCAAGTGCTGAAGTCTGCTAAGGTGAAGATAGCTGTGTACCATTGCTGCCCTTTATATGATGCCTGTCCTCTCACTTATGATCTCACAACTACATTTTTCTGAGGCCAAGCAGAGAAGGAAATAATACTGCAACAGGAAGAAAGTTTTGTTTGGCTCTTAGAGCAGTAGGATACTTAAAATGACATAATCCAGACTGATGGAATAATAAATTTGATCTTAAATTTAGAGTTCTGATTTTATAGGAATATGTTTGTCATCATTTAAATGAGTCTTTATATAAACATTGTACTTATGGAATATTTGATAGCTCAGTACTATGAGACTGTCAAAGCCATGTCTCATGTACCTGGAATTTTATTGGAAAACAAAGAGAATTATGTCTTCCATGAGGTTTGAAAAGGAAGTAATAAAATTCAATCAACCCATTTTATTTTGCAATCAAGATTCCATTGTACATATACTATGGAATGTATGAAATCTCTACTACTTATCATTCTTTGAATGCAAATGAGGATACTGTTCGTGTAATGAAAACACTAAGAAAATTTCACTGATGAAAGAATGAAGTTATTGATTTCAAAATTAATTCTCTGAAATATTGACATAATTGATGTGCTATATTTCATGTGTTCAATGAATTCTAACTTTTTGTTAAAACAAATATGTTTTTTAAAATAATATTTTTCTTCATGTTGATCCTTTATATTTAAAATCAGTTATTGAAAAGCACTCATCCTCATAATGCTTCCTATTGAGATTATATAGGATTATATTTTAAGTGTTCCACGAGTAGCTAAATAATTAATTTGTGCTATCCATGTGATAAGGACAATATAAGGTATCAAAGAAAATATAGGTGACATTTTTGTTTACTTGACAACTCATATAATTTCAAAATGGAATGTGTTTTCCAAATAGATGGAGCTTTTAAAAGAATTCCCTTCAAATTTTGTTTTCTCATTATTCCAGGTAGTAAAATAATTTCATTTAGATTGTTTTTATTGGTTTTGTTTTAGGTTGAAAGTAGGTTAGTTTTCCTACACTATATTTTGACTATATTTACCAATCAGCAAAATCCAACCAGATACTTTCAATCTCCCAAATCTGCACCCTCTTATTTCTCTCTTTAGAGAAATAGGCCACATTTAGAGAGATAAGTGTCATTAGGATACATAAAAAGTTTAAAAATAAACAAAAATAATCAGATAAAATAAAATCAAGGAAACCTGTATAGAATAAGATATATAAACATATAAAAGAAGCCAAAGAAAAAACACAAGAGGGTGTTTCCACACCCACTCACTCCAGCCTTCCTGCCCTCAAATTTCCATACACTGGGGCATCAAGCCTTCACAGGGCCTAGGGCCCCTCCTTCCATTTATCCTCAACACAGCCATCCTCTACTACATGTGCGGCTAGAGCCATGGGTCCCTCCATCTGTACTCCTTGGTTGGTGGTTTAGTTCCTGGGGACTCAGGGGGTCTGGTTGGTTGATATTGCTGTTCTTCATATGGGCTTGCAGACCTCTTCAGCTCCATCAGTCCTTTCTCTAACTCCTCCATTGGGGATCCAATGCTCGGTCCAATGGTTGGCTGTAAGCATCTGCCTCTATATTTGTCGGCTCTGACAGAGCCTCTCAGGAGACAGCTATATTAAGCTCCTGTCAGCATGAACTTCTTTGCATCCAAAATAGTGTCTGGGTTTGGTGACTGTGTATAGGATGGATCCCCAGGTGGGGCAGTATCTGGATACCCTTTCTGTCGGTCTCTGCTGTACACTTTGTCTCTGTATCTCCTCCCATGGTTATTTTGTTCCCCCTTCTAAGAAGATTGGAAGAATCACTCATTGTGTGAAGATTACTTCAAAGTAATGTATGCATAAGGAATAGCCTGGCTATATTCCTTAGGAAACATTTTGTTAATAAATAGCAAGTTACAATGATAAAAAATAAAAAAAAAAGATGAAAAAGCACAAGAAATACATGTAGAGATAGAATACACATAAATTCCATTACAACACAAAATTGGAAATTTTTATATATAAACCAAAAACCAGTAGAGTAAGAACAGAAGAAACAAAAATTAATGACCTGACAAAAAAGATATGTAACCCACACCCACATCCCCAAAAATATCTTTGAGTTTATTGTGTCAGCTGTCTACAGCCAGGCATGGGGACTGGCTTCAAGAATGCTTTGCGAAGCAAAGAATGCCCAGCGAAGCTCGATTTCAGAAAACTATGTTTTCATTTGTGAGTGGTTATCCATTGGAGATGGCTTCTGGATTGGGAAATGTAAATTGTATCTGCCTCCACTCTCAGCACTGGGGATGGGAAGGGGATAAAGTGAGGGAATCTGAGAAGGAAGAGCTAAAAACTTTATACATGAAGGGGTTCTAAATGGAATCACTAAAGAATAGAGTAGGGTGTGTGTCACAGTTCCAACTAGACATTTCGCCTCACCAATAGAAGCTTCGATTTCTGGGAATGGGTTACATCTAATTGAGTTGTTGGCAAAGAGCCACCATGGGAACCACCAAAGAACCCAGGTAATGGCCAAGATTACTGTTTGCTCTCTGTGAACTGATAGTCAGGCCCTATTGCCAAGGATAATACCTACAACTGATTGAGCATGGGGAAATTGAGATGGTACATGACTATAGCTTTCACCCCTGTTGGCTTGTCTTCATGGTACTGGCAGGTAAATACCAACCCAGCTAACAAACTATTCGATCTACAATGGTGACTTGCCTGAAAAATGTGGTAGTGCCATAGAAGAACAAAGCTTATAATACTAACTCAGTGTCTGACTGTTTTATTAGATGGAATCTACCTAGACACTGTTTAAGTGCTAAAATTTAGATACTAGAAAGACCAGTATCCTCAGTGAGAAATATATACTACTGGTTTGCTAAAGGAAAATGTCTTAATGACATAAATCAGTGTCTTGCTCAGCAACCTGCAGAGAAATTTCTTCCTGAAGAAGAGAGTAAATACAAAGGCCTATAGCTAGACAATATGCAGGGGATAAAAGACTTTACAACACCATGATCTAAATGAAATGTCTCTATAAGTTCTATGCCGTTATGACTCAAGACACCCGATGAAGAGAAGGGGGATACATTCACTTTTAAAAATCATTTTTTTTTCTGTTTCCCCGTCTAAAAAGGACTAAAGTATCCACGTGTTGTTCTTCCTTTTTCTTCAGCTTTCTATGGTCTGTGAATTGTATCTTGGGTATTCCGAGATTCTGTGCTAATATGCTCTTATAAGTGAGTGCATACCATGTGTGTTCTTTTGTGATTGGGTGACCTCACTCAGGATGATATTTTCTAGTTCCATCCATTTGCCTAAGAATTTCATGAAGTCATTCATTGTTTTTAATAACTGAGTAGTACTCCATTGGGTAAATGTACTACATTTTCTGTATCCATTCCTCTGTTGAGGGACATTTGGGTTCTTTTGAGTTTCTGGCTATTATAAATAAGGCTGCTATGAATATAGTGTAGAGTGTGTCCTTATTACACAATACCCATTGTGTAGTTTGGCAGAGCATAAAATTCACAGATATGCACTAGTGTTTTTTGATAATGCACTCTACACTAGGTTTTGAAATACTGGATTTATCTGAAAGATGAGCTATCATCCAACCTGAAGCTCAGCTTCCACTTCTATACCAAATCATGCTTCCATGGAATAATGGTTTTGGTAAGAATGAAATATTAGTTTGCATGTCTGCTGTTTAATTTGTTCTAAATAACAAATGCCATCCTGTTCTTTGATGATATTATCATCTGAGAACATAGTAGTATATAATATTTCAAAGGCAAGTTTCTCTCATTTGCAAGGGAGACATGGGAATTATAAAATTACAAGCCAGTAATTTGAAAATTAGGACCAAACCATCTTCATATTAGGGGTAATATGTGGGCAATGACATCTTCTTTTACAGTGAAAGTTGGCTGATAATTCTTCTTGTCAATAGTGTTAGAACAGAGACTTCAGTTTTGATCCTGCAAAAATCAAATTGAAACACAGAAATTATTATTAGTTATTACATTTTTACATAACAATAACATCATATCTGAATGCATAGTATGTGTGTTAAAAAGTGTCAGAATAAGTTCATTCTTCCTTTTACCAAAATGACAACAAACTGCTTTTCCCCCACCAGTTTATATATTAGTCATCAACTCTGTACATCTCCAGATGGCAGTGGTATCCCAGCCATGGTTGATTCATGACAGAACATGTCTCACTGGCTTTCTCACTGTTAGGATTTCCTCAGATCATATCAGTCTCAAGTGCTCTGTATCTCTGCATCTGTAATTACTTTGTAGCTGATATAACAGATATAGTATTATCTACATTCATGATGGAAATGAGATATTTAAGTAAGCCTCCCAAGTAGTATTAACTTCAGTTTATATTTGAGTCTGCTTTAAATATATGAGAAAACATTTGTATCTGTCTCCTACTTGTAGACATTAGTGTGCAAATAGTAATGAGCAAAACACTCATCTTCCTACTAGTGAGGATCCAGAATTAGATGACATTCTGAGCAATGAGTTTCAAGAAGCAGTGACAGAACAGTACACATATAGCATTAAAAGACCTAGAGTATCTTCTACTCTTGCTATTCTACTAGATGTATAGCATGCTATGCTGACTATATGGGTTAATAGTCAGCATAGCATGCTATACGTCTAGTAGAATGTTCATACTAATATTGTCATATTAAATACAATATGACAAAAGGTAATTATTTTTCTTACGTTAACAAGTTGATTAATATTTGATTGTACATATATATTTATTGCTTATACTTTCAGGTATTGATAAATGAATGTTTTAAAAGTTCAATACCATAAATTTGAGATTCAAAGATTACACATTATATTTTAACAATTATTTGCATAAAAACATCACTGACACCCAAAAATTATGCTTCTCTCTAGATGCTTAGATATAAACCATCATTGCTCAAATACCAGGCACCATATTCATTCTATTCAGCGGACATTTTATGTTTAATCTACAGCTTCCATGGCTTCTTCTCTGCTTAGCTTCATATTTGACTTGTCTCCTAATTTGTTTGGAAAACAGTAAAAGAGCTATTCAATGTGATCACAACATTTTAAGTTTCAGGTTTTCATATATTTGTGCTCAACACAGACGGCCTGTCTATTTCAACCCAGATTATTAATGCTGAGCCCATTCCACTTTTTCTGACTTCTTCACTCTCAGCATTGTGGACCTAGATGAGTCATCAGTTACTAAACATCTGACCCCCTACAACTGCTGTGGAATTAGTACTCCATGGGATCAAGGGCATTCAGTGAGAAGCAAGAGATTAAAATATATCTCCCAGATTGATGTATTTTCTTTCATATCACCAAAAGTTCTTCTGAAGGGAATAGAACAGTGTACTAACAGAGAAGATATCCTGCCAGATGTAACACACTCCTTTCTTTGAACACAAAGCCATCCTAAATACAAAGTTTCCTTTTTCCCTGTAATCCTCATGAAGCATTATGCAATAAATTTATGAATGACATTCGTGGTATCTCAGACTGTGTTTTTTAATAAATCTTGGGTAAGACATTCATTTACATCAAATTCAATCTCTTTAAATGCAAATATTCTTCCTGTACCAAGGTAATTTGATTATTGTTTTACACTAACTTTTTTTCTTTCTAGAATTAAATATTATTATTTATATACATGTATAGCAAAGAACAGTGATATAGACATAGGGGAATTCATTATAACTTTCAACATGATTTTGGGGCCTGGAAGCTCTGCATATGCCAGGTGATATTAGTCATGTCATACATGACAGATCCTCAGCCTTCTTTGACTTAAGAAGTTGTGTAAGCTGCTATGGTCATGCCAATTTAACAATCTCATTATTTTCTATTAAACTTATATCATATACATGATTATTTGTCAGGTAAAGTATAAAATGATTTTCAAAAGATCACAATTGCTAAAAATAGATTTATGAAGCTAAACCTAGACAGTAGTGTGTAATGGTACTTTATACCTGGTCAAGAAACTATGGCTGGAGAAGTTAATAACAAGAAGATAATGTTATTCTTGAAATAGCAGGGAATTGAGAAAATGTGTTTTACAGTATATGTTGTTTGCTTAAGACATTCACTTTCCACATATGAGATTCATTTATTTTTAATAGTCACTAGGTAGTGATTTGGGGGCCAAAAGGCATAGTGTCTAGTTATTAGTGTAGTTTTATGATCTATTAAATTTGCTCTTCATAATGGGGTGTAGAATTATCTGGGGAAATTAGCAATATTGGCTTTTAAAAAGTGTGGTTTTGTAAGGTTGACTGAATATACAATCCAAATGCAGATAAAGTGGTGTCCATTAAATGTGACTTGACTAACATGCGTAATTATTAAAAGTTTCCTACATTTTTCCTAAATTCTTCCCTTCATGGCATTTGAGTATTTCCTTTTGATCAGTAAGAACACTGTGCACAGCAATAGAAAATGTTTGTCTCATTAAAATTTAGCCTACTGCAAGTTCAGAGGATTCTAAGTGTATGTATAATTTTATTTCCGCTGGGTGATTTTTGTAATGTGTATGAGCCATTCTCTCTAATGGAAAGTGGAATAGTAAGGTACTTTAAAGAGGCATTAATCCTCAGAATACATCTGCAAGTTAGGTAAGCAACATGAAGCACGGAGTCATAACAAGCATTATCCATATTCATCCACCTTCACAGCTGCAAAACTAGAAATTGCAGATCATAAACAAAGGACATTTTCAGAAGGAATAGAAGATACATTTGGGATATTTCCTCTTGGATTATTATTTGAATATTAAGCTAAATAGCAAAAAAACTCAAAATGTATTTTTAAAAATGAAACTATAAGTTAAAATAAAGGAACATGAAGTCATATAGGAAGCAGGATAACATGAGCGTTTTTAGCCAAATGAAGGCTTTGCAACAAGTTTTCTTTTCCTGAAAAAGAATGCTTTTCTTCAACAACTGACATGTTAACGTCTTTTTGGTGAATGAGTCAATCGAGATGTCTCAGAAATTCACTTAGATGGGCATGTAAAAGAAGGCAAAACTGAAAGCTAAACAACAACAAAAATGATCTTACATTGTCATTATTTTGAAAAATAAAGAACTCTTGTGCATGTATGGATCACAGAACCATACAGTTTTCATTCACTCAGTTTTCTAAGTGTGTCTATTTAGTCAGTATTTGAAAGACAGTAGCTAGATTTTTGTCTTCATCATGCCCTGGAATACTCATCAAGTTAATTTGGAATTTCACTAATGGAAAACTAGACAGCATTATCTATTAACTATGCCAAAGAAAATTAAAGATATTGAAATTCCTTTTTTTCAATAAAACTTTAATTTATTAATGCCATTTAAATTGAACTAAATTATTACAACACGCATATTCACATAAGTAAATGTCATAAACATATAAATATCAATTAAAAATGAATTCCAGGGTATCGACAAATACCTACTTTATTCATGTGATTCATTTGAGACAGACAAGTCTACTATTCTTTAAGTTTCATTATTGATTGAATTTTAAAAATATCTCATCAAATATATCTATGTGATTGCTTTTAGTAGTATAGGAAGTATAGGATAGGATCCTCTTCCAAGATCTCATGTGTAGGATTGTGGGTCCCCTGTCCATCTACCACAGGGCTCAGCTGCTTGGGGAGGTACCACACAGGAAGTTTGACCATGTTTTTCCTACACCTACCTGAAGCAGGTGTTGGGTCATGGGACACCTCTCTGGTGTTGGGGAATTTCTGCCTGAAGCACAAGACAGCCAGAGCTGCCATGGGGGTCGCTGGGCCTGCAAGGAGACCTGGGTTGTGAAGTTCCCAGGATCTTGGTCATCCAGGGGCCACTGGGAATCCCTGAAGAGCTGAGAATGGAATCTGGATCCCCAGGCTGCATCTGGCCTTGGTTGGGGGAAAAGAGGGGAGCTCCAGCTGGTGCCAGCGGGGGATTCCTTGGCTTGTTGGCAACAAGCCTCTGTGGCGATGATGGCTGGGAACACGGAGAGGCCTTGTAGGGAGACTAGACTGATGTTCTATAGATGAAGGCCTTCTCCATGGCTCCCCATGGCAGATCCCAATGAAAAGGGACAGTCTGGGGTTCCAAATTATTTATTGCCATGGTGGAAAGTAGCTTTGTAAAACTGCACCCCACTTCTCAGGGTAGGTCTGAGAGTAAATATCTTTTGCAGGGAAGGATGTCTGAAAAGGAAAGCTTATTGGATAAGCCCTGTAGGCATTTCTTTAGAATGACAATCTCTGTCTTGCGCCTATGTGATCACAGGCCAGGTCCTTTTCCTGATCTACTGTAGAGAGGCTTGAGGCATGGCCCTTATGTGACTGATGGCCACTAATCTATGCTTGGCTGCGGCTAGTGACAGGGGCCTGGTGCCAGGGAACAGGCAAAGCTCCTACAGTCCCTTCAGGGTCTCTGGGGTTTTTAACCTAAGCTCGATTGGGAACCAGGCTAGCTTTCACAGTCCCCACAAAACAATAATATAACACACATGTGAGATGATCAATGTAAAATTTAAGGTCACATATATGCCAAAGATATACAATTTGTGAACTGCTTATGCCAATATATGACTATGTTTTCTTCCCTTTAAAAACTCATGGAGACATTAATACATATTTGTTTTTCCTTATTCTCTTTTGAGATAATACATTGCGTTGCATCCTACTAGAATGACTCTTAATTTTATGAAGTAAAAAACACATACATTGATTTTTGGATGAATTTAGGAAAATGGTTGTTCATGGAAAAATGTCATCAAGCCTGAAGTGCATCACTGGTTTTTCATTTAAAATGTAACATGATAGTAAACTAACTAGAGGATGATAAAGAAGATCTCGTCAAATAGAGACAGTGTTAAATGGCCAGAGGAGGCTGTACCAGCCTTCTTAAAAATTATAAGATGAGATACAAAGCCATGAATAAGTTGTTTAGTCTTTTGTGAAAAAGGAACTTTCTTGAAGCAGTTTTGAGTTGTTCTAATTTTATATTTACAAAATGAGTGGTGAGTCACATAGAGGAACCCAATTATTGTTTCAGGAAGCAATGAACATATCTGCATCCAGAGACTAAATGATAGACAGTAAGGATATAGTAGGATTCAATGCTAATAGAAGAGTTTTTGATCAAAAGAGTTTATAAAAAGTAAAAATGACTACTATAAGGAAGAAGATTCATAATACTAAAATGAGTGGATATTAGATCAGATATAATAAAACTTTTTCCAAAAATCATCAAGATAAAGAATTTTCTGAGATCTAATTCTGTACATTGTCTAAAGAAGTGTAAAGACCCAATGCTCCCAACATTCTTGTGAAAATGATTTAGAATTTTATGTCAAACCTTGGAAAAATTCAAATACTAATTATTAAGCTCATGTTATACATTATTTCTTTTAAATAATACTTAGGATCTTGATTTTTTTTTCTTGGCATTTAATATTTCTGTCTTGAGAAAACCAAACACCTTCCATCTGTTTACTGAAAATCCATCCTAAGTTTTCCTTCTTAACTCTGTTTTCCTGATGTTAACTCCAGCCATTCTAAATTAACCAAATTCCATCTCTTTTAAAAGATTCATTTCCTACTCTGTGACCTTTACCTAGAAAAAATTAAATGTTACCCTTTGAATATCTGATTATCTAATTATGTGTGAGGTTTCTTTGATAAATATTTGGAAATGGCATTCTAAAGAGGAGTCCAGCTGACAATGTACACCAATAATTACATGATAGAAAGTCAGAAATAGGCATGTGTGATCTATAGCTATATTACTGGTCAAAACAGTATAGATAGTTGGGCTGCACTGAAAGAGTATTCAGAGAACTGCAGAATCCTCCTTTCCACTAATCGCCCCCCACCACATACACTAAAGGCTCCTATTGTTGTGAGAGCACACTCATTGGAAAAAATTTGCATCACAAATTAGAGAGGAAAATATTAGAAAATCAGTCTTGCCTGGGTATCCAGAGTTCTCTGGGCTATTAGCAATGTCAAAATCCTGCCTTTTAATAGGAAAAATGAACATGAAAAATTTTGGGAAAGTCTAAGAAAAGGATGTTTCATCTCCAAGAGATAATTTACTTATATTTCAACAAATGAATGATATATCACTCAATATATTTATGTGAGATTTTGAGTATTTGTAATTTAGAAAGAAAAAAACAATCCACTCAAGCTTCGAATAAGAGAGCATAATATGTTTCCTATGAATTTTTTTAAATTTTTGGTTGTAAACCAATATGCTGTCACAACACTAGAAGACTTTTGTGTGTGTTGTTGGGGACAATTAGTAGGAAGGAGGCTGAGTCATCTCTCCAACCCAAATTTTCTTCTAGACTACTTTTACAGTAACTTTGGTTTACTGTTTTTTCTTACCACTTCATTCTCAAACTATGCTAGAGGGTAGATGGCAGCTGTGCCTCTAATTTCACCTATGATTTCAAAATCATTCAAAGCAAGACAAGTACTCAATGTAATCTGCAAAATGTTATTAAAGGAATGTATTTATTACCTAATTTTATGTATTAGGAAATAACCAATATTTATATTAATTATTCTGATACTTTTTAGTCATAATGTTTGATCTTTCACTTGTTCTCTATAAAATTCATATTGAAAACCTGTAGGTCTGGTCAATGGACAGGTGACCCCCAGCTCTGCTGATCGTCTTTCCATTTGAGTACACAGGAGCTTCATACAAATTCCTGTAATTCCTTCTAAATGAAGGTGAATAGAGGATATATGAATAGTGGACAGGAATAATAATCTCTTTCTATTCTAAAGAGCAGTCCCCTTGTGTTTACTTCAGTAATCTATAATGCTCATAACTACGAGCAACTCAGTATTGCATTGTGGTTTTATAGATAAGAAAACTACAACCTTGGAGGTTAATTAAATTGTTAGAGGTCACACACTAAGTAATTAGTGGGGCATGAATTTGATCTTGGGTTAAAGAAACAACACTCATCCATGTCCAAACTAGAGGATTTGAAGCATAAAGATTGAAAAATCATTCAATTTGGCCATGAAAGAAAACTTTCATGAGTGTGCCTGAATATTCTTCAGCACTGAAGAGCAGGAGAGCAACCAGACTCTCAGGCAACCTCAAAACAAGGGAAGATTATGACAGATACCATCAAAAGAAATGAGAATTAGGAGGTGGGTGAAAGAGGCAGAGCAGAAATGTACCACTCAACACATGGGGACTGGAAGGAAATAGGAGGAGATAAGTTTGTTTCTCCAGTGAGGAAACAGTGCCATGTGGAATCTCTTGTAAGGTGCTCTCCACTTCCATGGTTCTTGGAGCTACAGTTACAGGTGGTTGTAAGCTACCTCATATGAAGGACTGCTCAACCATCTTTGCACCTTCAATTGAAAGATTTTTTTTCCAGAAAAAAAAGAAACTATGGAAACATACTTCTGTACATGTCCAAGATCACATTTTCAGAGCAATTTAATACCGTGGGGAAGACCTACCAGGAATAGTGGAGGCCTAATCCATAGACCGGGTCATTGAATGAATAAACTGGAGAAACCAAGCTAAGAGGTAGCATTAATCAGTCTCTACTTTCTGACCAAAGGTTGTACCTAGCTACTTCATGCTCCCGCTCTCATGATTTCAACAACAAAAAAGGGGGATTATGTCCACAATTTCAGAGAGGAAACTGACATTTTCTTCTACTTTATTGTCACAAAAGTGAGACAAATAGCTAATACATGACCTCTCAGAAAGTGGGATTTTATTCTGGATGGGCATCTATTACATGTTGAGATTAATATTTAGCATAAGATATAAATTCTTCACAGGAAAAATATAGATTATGTTAATTTGGTGAATTTGTTCACAATATAATCCTATAGCTGTTGTCCACATTAGGTAAAATTTGCAATTGACAAAACCTAAGAATATAAGTCTCAAACAAAAGTATGCATAAAATTATAATATTTCAATAACTTTTGGTTTGTAATAAATATAAAGCAATATATATATGCATTTTTGATTGCATATCCTTACAAACAATAAATTCCTCAGCTTATATTATTTGATTTCATATTTAGTAATACAATTAAAATGAACATTATCAATAATCAATTATATAAATCAAGTATTACCATAAAATTTAGAATATATAATATAAAATTGGGAAATACATTACATATTTTCTCAGTAAATAATTTACAGTACTGCGGAAAATGACATCATGCATATAACATTTTACTTCTGAAAATATCTGTTCTCTAGAGTCTAGCTGAATGACTCAGGTTTAAATACATCACCTATGAACATGGGAAAAGATGCTCAAAATCATCACTCACCAGGAAACAGTTATTAGAATGAATAGGCAAGAATATATTAGTTTGACTACTATTAAAAAGCCAATATAAAAAGTGCTAGTAAAGCTACAGTGGAACTTGAATCTGCATATACTGTTAGGAAGGTTGTACAACAGTGTGAAAGCTGTAGAAAAATTGTAAAGTTCTCTCTAAACCTTAAATAAGAAATGCCATATGACTTCAGCTGATACAAAACATGCAGAGTGATTTGTCAAGAGTTGCTTGTCAAAAGTCGAGATGGAAGCAAATAGATATTCTTGATAAAGAAAGTATTATAGATGTATATAATAGCTGATGACTAACTCATGAAAATGAAAGAAATCTTGTCATCTAGCACAACCTAGGTAGATCTTGAGGCTATTATTGTAAGTGATGTGTGACAGTAATAAAGAATAAAATACTAAATAAATTTCTTTATATGATATTACATATGTAAGTCATAAGAACAGATGAATTTGGAGCTTAATAAGAGAGGAAAGAGATAAAATTGGGAAAATGTTCATTACATACAAAAGAGCAGTTGGAAAATATGAAAAATGTGTTCATGTAGATTTATTTCAGAATTATGAAAATATGGTTATTTGTATATACTGTACACAGAGACTATGGGGATATTCATGTGTTTACTAGGAAATGAGTAGTTGAGTTAGAATGCACAAAACATATATAAAAGAAAAAGTTATAGCTTGAAAGTCTCTACTCTCACCACCCTTTTCTTTTTGTCCAAGGGGAAGTATAATCTAGGTAGCTCACATGCACATTAGCTGGTTACGTGGAAATGCCAAACCAAAGCAACCAAACAATAAAGAAACAAAGAAAACAATTAAGAAAACCTTTGTCTCAAACAAAATAATTGTGTTCTGACCTCAATATCCATACTCAAGTGTAGAAATGAACATAAACCATGTTACCACATATTGTATGTAATACATATGCCCAGAAAACAAGAGCAAATGATGCGTTAATCATTTTAACACCTATGTATATAACACAATTATTCACACATAAGAGTAAGGATATACCTAAATACATATTTAACTCATTACGTCTAACTTTAGCTAAGACATTAGGTCTGCCAATGTTTATCTTTACTTTATTAAATAATAGTACCTATAATAAATACCTGAGACATTATTTTTTAAGTTTAGTTACTTAGGGCATATACGAAAGAGACTTTACACAATGTCTCTGATATACTATTTTTAAAAAACAAAGAGAAATGGTAGTAATGAGCTATACAAACAGGTACTTAGAAAGCTTACCATGGAAATCAAGAGTTAAATTATAAGTGTTTTCAGTGTTAAATTGTGATTCTGTATGTTGTCTTGTTGCAGCACACAGAAAAAATAATGTCTCAGAAAATTATGTGAAATATTTTCTTCTTATTTATTAATCACATTCTATAGGAGAGTTGAGATACAGAATTCTACCATTAATCATTCTGTTTCAAGACATCTTGTCAAGTTCTGTTTTGTTGTTATTTGTTTGTTGTTGTTGTTTTTCTAACTTCAGTAAAGTATCATTTAAAGTCACAATTTGCTAGTAATTGTTGAAATAACCAGAAGCAAACTGCCATTGTTTTCTATGATAGCCCCTTATTTAGTCAATTATGATAACTGACTAATTAAAACAAGCATGACATTAAAATCTGAATATTCTAGTGAGTTGAAGGTACTATTAGCTATATGGAAAAAAAACAGAAAGAAGTTAAAACCTCAGAATTTTAGTCACATAATCTGTCCATCTTCTTACCTACTGTTTTATCTTTAATTTTTTCATTTCCCTCATTATGTCCCCATCAGAGATCATACCATGCTTGAGTGCTTTATTCTATTAAAGTTTAAGATAAAATAGGGTAAAGACTTTCTATATGTGTTATTCTCCCTCCGTTCAGATTCTTAGATTAAGTATACTAGAAATAGTGTCTGTGTATGTATGTCTATATCTGTATTTTTTGCATATTTCTCACTCTTTGTGTCTGTGTGTATGTGTGTCTTTGTCTGTGTATGTGTTTGAATCTGTGTGGGCCTTTGTGGGTATATACTGCATATATGTATAAGAGAGAGAATGAGTGTGTGGGGACTAAAATTATTCATTAGATGTGCTCTTAATTTGTATATAATTAATGGGATAAAAATTGATTCATATTTGTTTAAATACTTGGAAACTGATTAGGTAGACCATACAGTGGTAGGCTGGGGTCCCTTGGGAATCATTCTCATTTACATCTTCCCTTTATTTTTCAGACCATTTGAGATGCTAATTCAAATTGCTTTTGATTGGGCTGATGACCCAGAGAGTGACACTGTTGGAAGAGCTCACCATTTGAATAATCTTTCCTGTAATGAGCATTGCTAACTGAAGAAGTCTGGAGGAGGCATTAGGAATAGAGTAATACACCGCCTGACTATGTATCTTCAGTTGGAAGAATTTTAAATATGTTGTAAGCATATATAAAGATACTTTTTAAAAGAATGAATATATTTAATTTGTATGAAGCATATATATGTGTATGTATATTTCAATATTACTACACTCTAAACCAAATGCAGTAATCCAAATATTTTCAGAGATCAAAAACAATTAAAACTAGTATTATCTTTATATTTTCATATCAAAAATGCTAAATAGTAAAATGAAAATATATGAACCTTAGCATATCAAACTGTAGAGGAATTTTAATTCAGAAAGATGGCGATTATGGCAAGGGACCCCATCTAAAGACCTTCTAGGTCTATGTGGTCCATTGGGATTGCAGACCTGAGGTGGGTTACCATATGTTCTGTCTCCTATACAGGCACTCCTTGTACAAACCTTTAATCCCTAAAAATGAAGGTAAGTCTAGTTTGTGAAAAGAGGAAACCATCTTTGAAAGTGGCTTCTAATTAAAATTCGGAGTGATGAATCATAGAAAGAATTGATAGAATGAGTCAGAGATAGGATATGCCTAACTCTCATGAGAATAGACAAAAAGGAGAGGCTCCTTTGGACCAGTTAAGGGAGTGAAAGATGAAGCAGCTTTAGTGGAGCAAATTTACAAAGAGAATGAATAAGAGCAAGAAGATGATTACATACTACCAAGGTTAATATGAAGCAAGGCAGAATAGTTCAGTGAGAAGCAAAGTGAGGCTGGATTGAATCAGTCATCTTAGAAGATTACATGGTATGTAGGCCAGAAGCTCCTAGGTTCAGGCTTAGTGATAGACAGAAGAAAAAGAAATTCTCTGGGAGAAGCCCAAGCTATGCGTTTGTAATGCTTGGGTATGGCTCTCATCTCTTCCCTTCATGAGAGAAAGTATGAGAGACATTTACATTAAATTATGATTTGAGGATTTTGTGATTCACTTGATACTTTCAGTTTGCTCAGTCTCAACAAACTCACAAAATTTTAGTTTGGTCCTATACTCAATGTAACAGAACTGAGATTTGTATTCCAGTCCCCAGATGTGACTTCCTGATGTGCACTGAAATGGCAACTTGATTTGCAGAATACTGTTTGCTAAACAAAATGTCCTAGCTGAAATCAGCTTTGATATGTTTGCCTTATTGCCTTACTCATCATTAGTTATCTTTTATACACAGAAAATACTGAGTTATCACCTAACCTCCATGATACCTGATGTGATAGTCTAAAGTATCTCTGCTTTCTTACATGAGAAGGAACATATCAAAATCAACAATAGGTGAGCAGATGTCCAATAGGTTCTTCAGAAAACTGGGCTTGGGAAAAAAGGAAATTTGTTCTTTCCTTCCCTTCCATCATTTTTATATAGAGAACAAAGAGACAATGCAAGCAGTGCCTGGTGCTGTCATCTCTCTCCAGCTCAGTGAAGGCATACATTGTCCAGGTTTCCTGGCTGTGCGTTAATGAGGGAATTGTCAAAGGGAAAGAAAAAGTGAGTTCATGGTTCTCAGTTCCATATGTCAGTTCTTCAGCTACCAACCCACTTCATTATGGCTTCTTGGAAATATGTGCCAGTCATTAGTAAATTCTAATTTGGAGAACATTTATAAACTCACTGCATAATCTTATTGACCCTCCCCAGCAATAGTCATTAATATTTTGGGCAAGGATTTGCCTTTCTAATACTGTCCTACAGCTTCCCCTCTCCTCAAATAGACTTGTGTTGGCAACAAGCCATCTCTAATTATTTCTCATTACTTTCCCTCTTCTTTCAGCATGTTCTTACTGTGTGGAGATTTGCCAGTTGCTGACAAAGCCAAATGGAAAAGAAAGAGGAAGCCACTTTGATGAGTATTCTGCTTCAGCAGCACGGTGGTACCACTCTAAGCTCCATTGGAGTCTGCTTATTTCCAAAGTTTGTACCTACTGTCTGAGATGGCTAACATACAAAACCACTGTTGTGGCCATTTTAGTTTACTAACTCCCATGCCTTGGGTGCTCCACATGGAAATGGCAATAAGAAAGAGATACACCAGTTTATTTATGCATAATTATTAAAAAATAATTTTTAAAAATATCTTCTTCCTGAAGTTATGATTTCTGTAATTCCTATCATACTATTAAAATGAAATCAGCTGATCATTTCTATTTTTCAATAATTATCTTATATTTTTAGAAATTGAAAAATATTTTTTTATCTTTTTATCAAATACATTCTTCATTTACATTTCAAATTTTATACCCCTTTCTGGTTCCCCCTCCCCAAAACCCCTGACCCATCCTCCCAACCCCTGCCTCCAAGAATATGCTCCTCCACCCAAGCCACTCCCACAACTCCGATTTCCTCACACTGGGGCCTCTATTGAGCCTTCACAGAATCAAGGACATCTCCTTCCACTGATGCCTGACAAGGCATTGCTCTGCCACTCTTTTGGCTAGAACTATGTGTACCCCTTGGTTGATGGCTTAGTCTCTGGGAGCCCTGTGGCATCTGGTTGGCCTTTCTTCCCATGGGGCTGGACACCCCCCCCCCGACCCAGCTCCTCAAGTCATCCCTCCAACTCTTCCATTTTGAATGTTGCACTCAGTCCAATGGTTGGCTGTTAGTGTTCGCCTCTGTATCTGTAAGGCTCTGACAGGGCCACTCCAAAAGACACCCATAACAGGCTCCTTTCAGTATGCACTTCTTGTCATTCATTGTAGATTTGGGGTTTGGTGACTGTTTATCGGATGAAACCCCAGGTAGGACAGTCTCTGGATAGTCTTTCCTTCAGTCTCTGCTCCACACTTTGTCTCCATAGTTGTACCTGTGAATATTTTGTTCCCTTTTTCAGAGAAACACAAACACCCCCCCCCTTTGGTCTTCCTTCTTCTTGAGGTTCCTGAGGTCTATGAATTGTAACGTTTATTTCGAGCTTTTGGACTAATATCCACTTATCAGTGAGTGCATCATTTCTTCTTTTGTTCTCTCTCCAACTCCTTTCATTGAGCTTTTCCCTTCTCTTTCTCAAATTCAGCTCTTTTTTAAAATTATGAATAATATATTATATATAATGCATATGTATATACAGGGACAGAAAATATGTATGTAAATGATATAACATATATTTTATTACATATTCCATAATATTCAAACACAATCTTCTCATTCCATATAATGTTATTTGGATATGTATGATAACAGGACTCAGCAATTAACATTGAATAACCATTTAGAGGATTATTTTGTAGGGAAGCCTGTTTCTCCTGCATTTCTTAGTTTAATGAAAGTCTTTGTCTAGATGAAAGCCTATAAGATATTCCTCTTCCATTAACATGTCTTAGGCCTCCCACTACTGTGAAAACACAACATGACCAAGGCAACTAATGAAAGCAAACATTTAAGTTTGTCTGACTTACAGTTTCAGAGGTTGATTCCATTATCATCATGATGGGAAGCATGGATGCTTGAAGGTAGACATGGTGCTGGGGGAGCCAAGAGTTCTACATTTTGAACCGAAGGGATCCAGGAGGAGAATCTCTTTTGCAGGCAGGCAGGCAGGCAGGCAGGCAGGCAGGCAGGCAGGCAGGCAGGCAGGCAGGCAGGCAGGCAGAGACAATTATTTTCTCTGCGTGGTGCCTGAACATAAAAGGAGACGTCAAAGCCCACTTCCACAGTGACACTTCCTCCAAACAGGCCACGTCCACTCTAACAATGTCACACCTACTAATAGTGCCACCCCTCAGGAGCCAAGCATTCAAATGCATGAGTTTATAAGGGTCAAATTGATTCAGACTACCACACCTGTATATTGCTATCATCCTCATTTAGGTCTTTTCTAGGCAGCTGAGTTGTTTAGGCATCACATGTGTAGCTTTCCTGAAATTTCTAGGAGACAATATTTAAAAGATTTTCTGTCTTGCTGACTAATAAACTTTTTCTGAACTGTCTGTCATGAAGTTCTGAGTCTTATGAACAGGAGTTGTATTATTGATAAAACTATTGTGATAGGCATAACAATACAATAATCCCAAAAATGTCTTGGTGGTAACCAACTGTGAAATTATGCTGGTAGTGGAAACCTAGCTAACTACCAGGGCTGAGTGAGCTCATGGAACTTAGAAACATCATACTTCCAATTTAATAACACAGAATATTTCAATGGATATTCATCCAGCAAAATATATCGAATCGTTTCCATGTCCAAATAGTAGGTCATACAAATGCAAATGAACTACCACCAAAAAAAAAAAAAAAAAAAAAAAAAGACTACATGAAGTCCCAGCTAAGAAAACATATTTCATTGGTAAGATAATGTGTAATAATAATGAAGCTAATGAAGATGAGATCAAGAAAAGTTTTAAATGGTATTATACTCCTATATTCAAGAAAAGATAAACAGTTTACAGAATAAATGCAGAAAGAAGGTGAGTTAAATCTGGAAGAGCCAGTTTACCAGGAAGTCTGGTGTGAAACATTCATTCCTGGAAGGAGGTGTATAAGCAAGATTGGAAACTTAGATTATGCTAGATTTCAGGATGTAGAAGAGAAAAAAAACAGATAAATGAAAGATGATGATTTGACCTTTAGAAAGGTGATGTAAACCACCACAGAATCTTGCTGCTGTAACTAAGGCATACGTTCTAAACAAGATGATTTCACACAGTTTTAAAATAACAAGCTACAAGAGGAGAGGAAGACAAGGTCAGACAGAGATGGGAAGGATCATTTGCAACTTCTGTTTCGTGTCATGCGGATATGATATACAACTAACTATGTGTATAATATTTTTTAGATATAAGAAAGAGGAAATTGACTCATCTTCTATTTAGGACCTGTCAAAAATTACCCTGTAGAATAATGCTATCGTGAAAGAGAGGAAACAAAATATCATGTCAGTCCTTTTGATAAATTTCCCATTTTTCACCACTATTTCTGCCTCCTGGATGCTACGACCTGGAAATAGGAAATAAAGTAGTACATAGAATTCAGTATCATAGCAAAATATATAACATAGCAGATATGTTGGAAAATGAAAAACTATCGCAGGTAATCTTTAAATATTTAGGAACCCATAAATATTATGTCATTTCTTCAATGTGTTTAGTATGGATATTTTTAAAAAATATTATTTTTGTAAGTTTGAAATTAATAACAAAATAAAAAACAATTTGATCAGACACAGTGTTTATTAGAAAACAAAGAAAGTTTATTCCAGATGCAATTGAAAGTTTTTTTGTAATTTATTCAAGGGAGACAAAAATGTAGTTTGCTTAAAGATGATACTACAAAATTTTCCCACTTCAGTATTAATATGTTCACTGATGTGACCACTGTTCAGTCTTCCTTATGTACCTCCTTCTAGGAATGCATGTTTCACATCAGAATTCTTGGTATTCTGGTTCTTACAAACTTTCCATTCTTTCTTCTTCAGTGTTCCCAGATGATCCTGTGGTATATATATTTGTTTGGCTCTCCATGACCTGTTGATGTTTGTGTTATGTGCAGTTGAGGTTTTCTGTGATGGTCTCCATTAAAGCAGCATCTTTGATGATGTGTAGTAGCAACATTTATGAAAGAAACAATTATCCATTCTGGTGTAGCAAAGTTGTAGCAAGGAATTAGCAAGCAATCTTGTGTCTATATGTTTATGTTAATGTTTATGTTTATATTCTGAAATACAATTTGCTTCAGAAGCATCTCTCTGTCTCTCTGTCTCTGTCTCTGTCTCTCTGTCTCTCTGTCTCTGTCTGTCTGTCTGTCTCTCTCTCTCTGTGTGTGCTTATACATACCATTAACAATTAATGAAGAAAAGACTATGAAATTTGGAGTGAGGTGTATGGGATGTATTCATGGGAGAGTAGCTAAGAGGATCAGGAGGAGTAAAGGGAAGAGATGTAATTATTTTCTATTAAAATAAAAAAGTAAAAAGAGGGAAATGAATATTTAACTACCAAAAGATTTAATTCAGTTTAGAAACAATATATATTAACATATTTAAAATGTCTGCCTTACTTTTGCAAAAAATTCACTTTGAATGAAAGAAATATATGCCAGTATTTTACTGAGCTGTATGTTTCTGAAGAGTTTATTTTGTTTGGATTACACTTTTAGCAACAAAAGTTATGATATCAAATTCATCAAAATGCATGAGAAAAACTCATTTCAGTAGGTTATCATTATATCACTTTCCCCAAACTCATTTAAAGATTATGGCATATTTTCAAAACATGTAAGAAATTTGCTTGTAATATTATAATTGTACATTTGCTTCTGCAAAATGAAATCTCTTGAAATATAATTAAATGCATAACTATTTATACACAAAGTTTGGGATATGCAATAAGTAAAACTCTATTGAAACTTTGAGACAATCATTGTGATAATACCAGACTCTAAATCATTTTAAATGTAGAGTGCTTACAAAGGAATCAGATTAAGTTTTAATCTTAATTGGAAAATTATGAGTGTGTTATGTTTCAGGCCCTATACCTATAATAATTTAGAGTTTTAGGGTGATGTCTTGATAGTAGTACATGCTCCTATGTTACCCATTAGCCATGTGGCATCCTTCCTGCAGGGGGGGAGTCTTCTTTGTTCATATGGGTATTTATATGTGTTCAATAAATTATGTTCAGTTTCTAGGAAAAACTTCCCTTAATTTTTGCAATGAGAGTTTAGGCCTGATTTGCCAGGATTGGCACATAGCTTATCTTAAAATAAGATAAAAAAAATCACTCCTTACTTCACAACTCAAGGCCATGACTTAAGTCTGTAAAATCCCATAATGAAAAGTTGTCACTATCCTTGGGTTATCTGGAATAAGCATCTTCGGAAAGCAGTTTCAGGTCAGAATATTTCCACAATCAATAATGAAAAAAAAGCTACAAATACAAAGTTAAAATATTATCACAAGTAAAAAAAAAAGCCACAATTTTCTTTTAAGCTATCAGTTCCTTACCAAACATTGAAATAAAGCTCCATAAATGAATTTGTAAGTAAGAAAAATATGTCATGGTTTTAAAGGTTTATGAGAAAAACATGCTAGATTCTCTGTATGTTGAGGGAAATGATGCCATATTAAAGATGAGTATTGTATATTGAAAAGCTTTTTATCAGGAAGGACCAAAATATTATGTCATATTTGATGTACTCCTCATTCAGGCATGCTTATGTGGTAATCTTCGTGTATCCTTCTCTTATAGGTATCATATATAAACTCATAACTGCAAACCATACCCTAACTGTACTATTTACTCTAAAGTCATAATATTGAATCCAATCATAATCATGATACAAACTGTTGAAGAATAAACTAACATCTCAGAACTTAAATGGACAATGTGGAATTAAAGATTCAAATATTCCAGTCAGAATTGCTAAGATCATAAACTCAGGTGACAGCAGATGCTTGTGAGGCTGTTGAAAAAGAGGAACACTACTGTTGGTGGGATTGCAACCTGGTACAAACACTATGGAAATCAGTCTGGCAGTTCCACAGAAAACTGGGCACAGTACTGCCTGAGAACCCAGCTATACCACTCATGGGCATATACCCAAAAGAAGCTCCATCATATAACAAGGACACATGTTCCAGTATGCTCATAGCAGCCTTATTTATAATAGCCAGAACCTGGAAAGAATCCAGATGTCCCTCAACAGAGGAGTGGATACAGAAAATATGGTACATTTACAAAATGGAGTACTACTTAGGTATTAAGAACCACGAATACCTGAAATTCTTAGGCAAATGGATAGAACTAGAAAATATCATCCTTAATGAGGTAACCCAAAGACAAGAGAATATACATGTTGTGAACTCACTGATGAGTGGATAATAAAATCCAAGATACAATTCACAGACCACATGAACCTCAAGAAGAAGGAAGAACAAAGTGTGGGTGCTTTGATCCTTCTTAGAAAGGGGAACAAAAAAAATGGGAGCAAATATGGAGACAAAGTACAGAGCAGAGACTGAAGGAAAAAACATCCAGAGACTGTCCCACCTGGGGATTCATCCCAGATACAATCACCAAACGCCAACACTATTGTGGATGCTTGAATGCTTGCTGAAAGAAGCCTCATATAGATGTCTACTGAGAGGCTCTTCCAGAGCCTTACAAATACAGAGTTGGATGCTTGCAGCCAACCATTGCACTGCATGTGGGGTCCCCAATGGAGGAGTTAGAGAAAGGACTGAAGGAGCTGAAGGGATTTGCAACCCCATGGAAAAAACAACAATATCAACCAACCAGAGCCCCCCAGGGCTCACAAGGACTAAGTTACCAACCAAGGAGTACATGTGGCTCCAGCTGCATATGTAGTAGAGATCAGTCTTGTCAGATATCAATGGGAGAAGAGGTCCTTAGTCCTATGAAGGTTAGATAGATGCCCCAGTGTAGGGGAATCAAGGGCAGAGAGGAGGGAGTGGGTGGGGGGGTGTGGAGGAACACCCTCATGGAAGGAGGGGGAAAGGGCATAGGATAGGGGATTTCCAAGAAAGGGGGAAACCGGGTAAGGGGATAAAAGTTGAAATATAAATAAATTAAAATAAAGTAAAACAAAGTAAAATAAATTAAAATAAAAAATAAGATTCAAATATCACTTCCAAACCTAATTCTTCAGATTTATAGACCACTTCATTGGCTAATTCAGTAGTCTATCTTATAATGATTTTTATCTACATCTTTTCTTCTTTCAAGAAATGTATTAGAGTTAGCATTGAAGATAATATAAATTTAATCATATATTATAGAATAAATGATACATTATACAAACTCAGGCAAGCAACGAAGTCTTGTTCAAGACTCCCAGGATTAAAGTGCACTCATTTTACTGCATAATAGTCTAGAAAAGATTAAGATGACCCGGCTCTTGGTAAGAGCTAATTATCTATTATACAGCATGTCTCTTATCCTCATGAAAAGAAGATGAAGCTATTACCTTGCATTTCTTCAAGTTTATGTTTAAAAAGATAGTTTCCAGTATCTTCAAAGAGACTTTTCTAGATTACAGATAATTTACATCTCAAAGGGGTAAAAATGATTAACAATAGCAAGCTAACTAAAGTAAGTAGTGAAAGAAAAGGGAAATTGCAGCCTATGATGAGGAAGCAACCTGCCAAAGGTTTTGTCAAGCTCAGAGAAAGTTAAAAGGGTTTGTTCAAGGGTATGACTATCCCTGACAAAGGAATAATCACTCAATGCCAGAAAACATACTATAAGTAGTTACATTTTACTCCCCTTTCTTCCTCTACTGTGTAAGTGAATGAAGTTTGAGTTGTCTTTCTCTGCAGCTGTATTTTTAAGAATACAGTGGATTCTTCATAATAGATAGTTACTTTGTTTTCTTAAGTAGTCAACAAAGTAGGATCATAAAAATAGAAATTTTTTGTAGAAATTCCATACTTCAAATATAACTAACAGTTCTCCGAAGAATCATGATTAAACCCAAATTCCTTACTCACATTGCCTGAGACCAAAATTATATTCTTTTATGTATGTTTTCCAAAGTGAATCACTTATATTTCAAAATTATTTTTATTTCCTTTTAAATTGATCATTAAGAATTTGTTGCAAGTTTTTGTTAATCACATAACCATGTCCCGACTCTTCCCATATTCTCACCTCCTTTTCCATATAACTTTTCTCTAAAAAAAAAAAAATAACCTGTTAGGTATTATGATCAATTTGTGCTTTCTACTTATTGTTCTGTGTGTAGTCTCCAACTGGTGAGAGGTTAAATTAATCATGTGATAAGTTTTCTCTTACAAAATACTCTCTCTTTTCCACAGGATGAAAATATCCAGTGGAAAAAAGATAGCCTTTTCAACAAATGGTGCTGGTTCAACCGGAGGTCAACATGCAGAAGAATGCGAATTGATCCTTTCTTGTCTCCTTGTAACTAAGCTCAACTCCAAGTGGATCAAGGACCTTCACATAAAACCAGACACACTGAAAGTAATAGAAAAGAAACTGGGGAAGACCCTTGAAGACATGGGCACAGGGGAAAAGTTCCTGAACAGAATACCAATAGCTTATGCTCTAAGATCAAGAACTGATAAATGGGACCTCATAAAATTACAAAGTTTCTGTAAGGCAAAGGACACTGTCAAGCAGACAAAATGGCAACC
>BDUI01000266.1:239958-250896 GCA_002335545.1 Apodemus speciosus
AAATGCTCTCCGACAAGAAAGAAAAAGTGGACCCAGGTTCTGGAAAGGCCCAATGCAGCAGTGCAGGGTAATACCAGAACAGGGAAGTGGGAAGGGGTGAGTGGGGGAACTGGGGGAGGGAAAAAGACATATGGGACATCTGGGGGACGGGAATCCAGAAAAAGGGAAATGAAATGTAAATAAAGAATATATCCAATAAAAAAAAAGAAATGTTCAACATCCTTAGTGATTAGGGAAATGCAAATCAAACAACCCTGAGATTGCACCTCACACCAGTCAGAATGGCTAAGATTAAAAACTCAAGAGACAGCAGATGTTGGCCACAATGTAGAGAAGGAGGAACAGTCCTCCACTGCTGGTGGGATTGCAAGCTGGTACAACTACTCTGGAAATCAGTTTGGAGGTTCATCAGAAAACTGGGCATGACACTTCCAGAGGACCCTGCTATACAACTCCTGGGCATATACCCAGAGGATTCCCCAGCATGCAATAAGGATACATGCTCCAGTATGTTCATAGCAGCCTTATTTATAATAGCCAGAAGCTCACAAGAACCAGGATGTCCCTCAATGGAGGAATGAATACAGAAAATGTGGTATATTTAGACAATGGAATACTACTCAGCAATAAAAAACAATGAATTCATGAAATTCTTAGGCGAATGGTAGGAACTGGAAAATATCATTCTAAGTGAGGTAACTCATTCACAAAAGAACACACATGAAATGTAGTCACTGATAAGTGGATATTAGCCCATAAGCTCAGAATACCCAAAACACAACCCACATATCAAATCATTCCCAAGAAGAAAGCAGGAGAGGTCCTGAGTCCTGGAAAGGCTTGATGCAGCATTGTAGGGGATTGCCAGGACAGAGGAATGGGAGGGGGTTGATTGGGGAATGGGCAGATGGAAGAGGTCTTATGGGACTTAGGGGGAGGGAGGAAACGGTAAAGGGAAAATCATTTGGAATGTAAACAAAGAATATAGAAAAAAAGGGAAATTCTCTCTCTCCTTCTATCTCTCTCTCTTTCTCTCTCTCTCTCTCGCTCACTGTCTCTTTGTCTCACTGTCTCTTCTTCATCCCCCCTCTTTTTCTCCTAAGACTCATGAATAGCTCCATGGGTGGTATGGGATTTCAGGCCTAGTGACTATCTCCATGTTGATATTTATTATGATTATAGATATTTATAGATGCTTTTAGATATTTTATAAATATTGTCCCCAAAATTTTAAGTTCATACAAGACATTTTTCATGTCTTGTCCAGAATATAGTTTTCTTCTCCTATTTATTGCCCCTGGCCCTTATACACTTTTTTCTTCCTCAAATGCTATAATGTTTTATGAAGAGACCATATGTGTACATTCTATAGAAGAGACCACAGTAGTATATATTCTATTTAGCGATGACTAAATTGCAGTCTCCTATTCTCTGCAATATAGCCAGTTTGTGGATTTCTGCATGAATCACCATTCACTCAAAATAGAAGCTTCTCTAATGGAGGATAAATGATCCTCTAGTCTATAATGATAATTCATTGGGAGTCAATTTAATACTTCCCTTTACGCAGAACAACAGTAGCAGGCTCTGATGGGGCCTATGATCCACCTATTCTTAGGTTTGTGCTCTGATAATGGTGTTGGGTATGAGGTTCATCTTGTAAAATGGAACAAACACGTAATCAGAAAGTATTTGTTTACTCCCATGATGTTCATGATACTGACTATTGTACCAGAAATGTCTTCCCAGTAAACCATTATTTAGTTCCTAGGGTTTATGGCTGGGTAGGAACAAAGACTGCTTTTCTTTATTGAGATCATGCTTAGCATCTTCTAATATGAAAACTATTAAACAGGAAAATATTTTGAGAATTTCAAATATCCACACAAAGTGTGTTGATCAACTCTTTCCCCATCTTTTAAAGATCTCAGTCGCCGATCTTAGTCCTTTTTTTTCCAGATAAGCTTATACCAATATATCCTCATTATTGAGCTGTTAAATTAGTTCATGCCTTATAAATCGAGTGCACTTGCTTAGTTGACTCAGTTATCCTTTTCTGTCTCCGAAACAAATTCTTCTTTTCTCAATTATATTTTTCTTATACTGATGGATTATAATCAATTCAAGACCAAGTATTTACATATTGTTTCCGTCATTTTTCCTGAAAGAAATACTTGGAAAATAATCAACTTATAGAGTAAATAGATTTAATTCTGACTGAAAGCTTAGGAATTTTCAGTCTATGGTTAGTTGGTGTTCCTGGTAGAGGATCAGCAGTAAAGAAGAAGCCCATCACAGTGTAAGCTGAACAAAAGGATGAAATTGCTCATCAACAGGGTTGAGAAGCCAAAGAGAAGTTATTTGATATCTATGATGGTCTTAGGGCCACATACTTAATGACTCAATAATGTCACCATATTCTATCTCTCAAAGGTTCTACCATTTCCAAATTTTGCTAAAACAATGTATATCAAGCTTACAGCATTGAACCAGTGGACCCTTGATGTTATGCTTATCTCATAATACTAAACTGCCTTTACTTCTTTACTAAAGAATTCATAAGTATTGACTGTAGCAGTATTGCTCAAATACTGAAATTCAGTATTTTTCTAACATTCCCAGTGAATTAAGTCATGAACCACTATAAAACTAAACAGGAAGTAATTTATGTATCAAAGATATTGTGTGAGAAGCAATGCATAAACATTGGTATTTAAAGAGAAGAGTAAAGTGGCTGATGTACTGATTCACTGACTCAGAACACTGGGTTATTCTCCAGAAGGCCTGGGTTCAGTTCCAAACATACACAAAGAAACTAAGAGCTGCTAATAATCTCAGTTTCAAGGCATCTCCCACCCTCTTCTAACCTCCTGAATCACAGACATGCAGGTGATATATAAACATATATGAAGACAAAGCTATCATACACATATACCAAATTAAATCAAATTAAACATTAAAAGGACTAGGCAAATATCAAAATAATCTAGTGTATTGATTCAAGGCTAAAATCCAGTTCTATTATGTCCTTAGTCTCATGTTGGAATGTGGGGCACACTGCGGTATAATATAATTATCTAAAGGCTCAGTAGATTTATTGTTAACCTCTACATGGTTATTCTCTTGGACATCTTTGAACAAAAAGCCCATGTTATTGGAATTTGTAGCTTCTTAGAGTCAGCAGCACAGACTAAGTTTTGTTTTATTACTTCATGGTTTGTATTGAAAGGGGTTTCCTGTAAAGGCAATATAATGACCAGTCTCTGAGGGTTTCCTTGGAAATTTGAAAAGTTGATAGTGCTGCTTTTAAGTCTATTCAGCTAGCTTTGAAAATCAAAATCACATAGTGATGTCCATACTGGCTACTGTGTGAGCTCTACTTGTGTCTACTTGAACCATTACTACAAAATTATGTGAGTTCCTTGCCCACTAAATATTTACAAACAGATCAGAAGTCATTTTGGTTTCTGGTAGTCATTACAGAGATATTGTAGAAAATTTTTGACCTAGAAAATCTTTGATATAATATTCCATCTTTACAACTCTGTCTGTGATGGCTGTCACACATTTACAAGATGCCTTATACGCATCGTTCAAATCACCTTAATTAAAACTCTTGTCTCTTTTCTCATGTTGCTAAYATCTTTAGTATGTGCACATTCCTTTAGCAAATGTTCACATGCAACAGTTTTATAATTTAGTTGGAAATTGTCCAAATCCTTCTGCATTAAATTTGGGTGTTCCCAACTTTCACTTCACATTTATCTTTAGGTCAAATAGTGACAATGATGCAACACCCTGAAATCTTTAGTGCTTTGAAACTTTGCCTAACAAATAAAAAGTTAGTTGCTTTTAATTTCAATCTTTTACAATACCTGTCTGTGGACAAAGCATATTCTAATTTTTGACATGGTGTACAAAAAAGGATCTTGAGTCAATGTTCCACAAAGTTCTAATTTTCAAATGAAACACCAGCATATTCATTAACGTCTGCATGCACATCAACATTATGCTATTCTGATGCTTCCTCGTTATCCTTGAATGTTCTTAACTTGCTCTTTCCTATTTCTCCCAATGTTACCAAACAAGTTCCATGAGAAAAAATAAAAGGCATAAATTCACACATGTCAAAAATTCATATCAATTTTATTTATTGGTTCTGATATACATGATACCATCCTGTTATTTTAATGGATACCTAAGATAAAGAAAAATCTTTCCTTTGCTTATAATTTTGGGTTTCAGACTATGAGCAACTAGCCCCTTTGCTTTCAGACCTATGGCGAATGGGGTGATGAGTTACTTATGATAAGAAGCATATGGCATAAAAATAGTGCTCCACCATAATCCATTTATGAAAATTTGGAAACTGTGAAAACAGGAGCCTCAAACTATGCTTTGCATCTCTATATTTATCACCATTTTATTCTACTAAAGCATAGCCCTGTGATACGTAGTGTTATATGTGGAGAGCTATTCTTGAGGCACAATCTCTATTGTGGTTTTGATAATCAACAATTACTGTTTGCTTAAACGAATGCTACTGGAAAGTGATTGTTTCTTTCTGTTTTATACTATAGATGTCAGCTATGGTTTCAGAATATCCTTAAAGTATAGAGTTTTAATCTGTTTTATGAATGTTCTTTATATAATTTTTATATTTTTAATGTCAAAATTTAATTATTTCCCAGCCTACTCTCAGAAAAATATTCAAGAAGGGTACCTTTCAAGTTTTAAATTATATACCCCTTCTAACTATAAAATATCAAGATATTCTATGTGCCTGTATTATGCTACTTTATGCTGTTGTTACAAAAACATCTGAAGCAACTAACTTACAAAAAAAAAAAAACAACCTTTGGTTCACATATTGTACCATCGGTGCAAGTGTCACATCATAGCAAGTACACAGACAAAGCATGACTATGATGAGAGAAGAAGAGAACAAGGTAAAGACTGATAAGTGCATCAGAGGTCCAACATAACTCTTCTAGAATATTCTTCTAGAATATGAGAAGAATATAGGCTCTTCTCATAATAATGCACTTCATAAAGATTCCAGAACATCTCACTAGTGGCACCACAAGGCTGTGAGATTATCACATAGAACTATGTGGGGAACAGCCAGGATACAGTAACACTTTATTCAAAAAACAGTTTTTGTGAACATAATTAAGGTGTCAGTTAAGACAAGTTTAATATTCACTAGTGTAAAATCTCAATATAACTTGAATGTTATCTTTCTAACAGACAATATGTAATAACATCTTGGTTTTGATCATGTGAGTCTCAGAGTGGAGCACAGTAAAATTTATTTAAAACTTATTTGGTTCTATTTAATTTGAGACAATTCTGTGCATAGTATAGGATTCTGTATGTAGTTTAAAACTAACAATAAACACTTTTTATTGGTTATGTTATTTATTTACATTTCAAATATTATCCACCTTCCTCGTTTTCCCCTCCACAAACTCCCTGCCCCATTGTCTCTGTTGCTTCAATGAGAGTGCTCCCCCATCTACCTACTCACTCCTACCACACTGACCTAGCATTCTCCTACACTGGGGTTATCTAGCCAACAATATACATTTTAAGTAATATTTCTAAATGTTTTGACAATACACAATTTCAAGAAAATATTTATTAAAAAGAAAACCCAAGATCAATAAACATAAATAAAGATTATTTGAAAAAGCAATATTTCTGGAATCAGGCAGCACAACACAAGAAGTGTGAGCCAGAAGTCATATTAGAAGAGTTGTATAATTCAGATTCATAAGAAAAGAAAAGGAACTACCACACAAAAAATATTTGTTGGGCTATTGGGGCATGTGATGTGTGTAAGTAAGCATGGTCACATTACTTGGCACCATGAAACTTTCTAAAGCTTGACAGCTGTGATTGGCTGGGTATCAGTGTCTGGGTAAGCTTATAATCAATAAAAATTGTAGTTTGTTTTCATATTATATCTACTTCCAACTTACTAAGGAAATTCGGACCTATATAAAATAACATCCTTACCTATTATATATGGACAAATAACATTCATCGGAGCTCAGATAAACTACATATTTTGCATTTTTGCTTTACCTTCTCTGAAGTAATTCTTTTGAACTATCTCACAGATTACAAAACTAAATGGAAAGAATTAGATTTACTAAATACTTATTACAAGTTTAAAATGATAATTCTATCCAAAGTATTTCAATTTCTCTTTTAATCTAATAAACATAACGTTTAACCATCTTTTATTCTTTTTGTCTTGCAGTGATTGAACCTTAAGTGATGTTCATGAAATCACCACTAAACGACTTTATTCCAGGACGAGGCTTTATGAGTTCCCCTTGATTATAAATTGGCTTATACAAAAATTACTATCCAAATTAGGTGGCATCTCCCTTCCTGACAGACCCATGTAGTTTAAACAATAATGTATTTTGAATATGTCTTGTGCTATTATCTAAAAGTCCAAATGAGTACATTTCCATCTAAGATATCTAAATAATTATTTTAAATGTAGTTTTCCTGACTTCCTCTGCCATAGTGATATAGTTGATGTGCATATGTTACAAGACCACAAAGTGCATTTCTCATCACTTTTTTCCCATACAGTGAAGTGAAGTTTACATATGAACTATTAATAATTAAATTAGAGTTGCAGGCTGGGGCTTATCATACTGAGTCCTTTTCCTTTCAATTTGGCATGAGGCCAATTTCAGTGTTTAATAAGTCAGCAAAGAATAAGGGAAGAGACTCATAAAGAGCCCCAAATCCCCCACTCAGCTTTTCAAAGCCTAATGATTTATGAATGAGCTGTATTCTTGCACAGGAAGACATCAAAACAGCAGAAATTTAATAAGTGCAAGCTCAAAATCAGATAGTAAAAACACATAGTAAAAACAAGGTAATGATCCTTTAATCAGTGATTTGAATATTATCTCACAGATTAAAGTAAATGCAAACTTACCTTCTAAATATTTGCTTAAATGGAAAAAGTAATGAACTTAAAAATGATATGATGCAGCAAGAAGCATATGAAACTAAAATCAAAATAAATGATGAATTGCATTACAATTTTAGTATTATTGTAATAAATTTGGCATGGAGAGTGTTACATTAATTATCTAAGTGTGTATTTCTATAATATGAAAATCACTTTATTCTTTGCAATATCCAGTTAATCATAGATTCTTGAAAATTGCTAACAAGTGCTTGCTGACAGGAGCCTGCCATAACGTCACCTGGGAGGCTCTGCCAGTGCAAGACAAATGCAGAGGGGGACACTTTCAGCCAACCATTGGACTGAGCACAGGGTCCCCAATGGAGGAGCTAGAGAAAGGACCCAAAGAGCTGAAGGGGTTTGCAGTCCCATAGGAGGAACAACAATATAAACCACCCAGACCCCCAGAGCTCCCAGGGACTAAACCACCAACCAAAGAGTACACATGGAGGGACCCATGGCTCCAGATGTATATGCAGCAGAGGATGTCCTTGTTGGACATCAAAGGGAGGAGAGGCCCTTGGTCTTGAGAAAGCTAGATGCCGCAGTATAGGGGAATGCTAGGACAGGGAAGCGGGAGTGGGTGGGTTGGTGAGCAGGGGGAGGGGGAATGTGTTAGGGGATTTTCAGGATGGGGACCAGGAAAGGGGACAACATTTGAAATGTAATTAAGGAATATTTCTAATGAAAAGTACAGTAAAAAAGATTAAAGTTTGTAAAATGTTCATTACTGATTTTAAAAATCACAAATCAAAGAAGTGCTAATGAGTAAAACACATTAAGAAATACTCAAGCAAATTTAAATTACAAATGTAAGTTTATATTTTATAGTAATATTAATTCTAATGAATGCAAGCCAAATATTTATAATTGGCTCATGTCTAGTTTATATACTTAAAATTAAAATTGATAAGATGTAAATGCCAGGTCAAATCAACTCTATGGCAGAATTCCGTTTTCTTAAAAATGAACCTAAACTCCTTTTTATCCTTAGACTCTCAAGATAAATAAAAGCAATAATAAGTAGAAGATTCTTTGAGTATATAATACATTTGTAACAAAAATATGGCTATGGTATGACTCTCAAAACTAATGAATCTTTTATAAGTCTCCATTGAATATCTTACAAAGCTTTCCTGACTTAACGTTCCTCCATTTTTAAACAAAATATTATTATGCAAATCTTAGGATGGGTTATAACAAAAACATACTTAAAATGATGTTCTCCACATATCTTTCCACTCCCTTTTCCACTCTTAGATCTATATAGAACTCAGCCTCATATTTTACATATTTTCAGTGTTTTAATGTTTCTATGAACTAGTTTCCTTCCTGTGGAAGGACTCCTACTCTCTTCTTGTGTTGTTGATGTTTCTTTGTTTTCCTTTGTTATCACATTAAATTTTGTTTAAATTGGCTTGTCAAGTTGCCACATAATGTGACTTCAGGTTCTGTCACTAATTAACAGAAGCAGGGAAAGAAAATGCTTGAGAATTATAAGTAGAGCTAACTTTTAAACAAAGTGTAACCCCCTGATGTTCCAAATATAAGAGTATAAATTTAGAATATAGTTGCAAAAATTAAGAAGAAATATGGTGATAAAGTTTAACCTAACATCTCTGTGGTGGTGTTAAGCCTCTCAGTGTTGTTGTCTCGTGAATCATCACAAAACAGCAGACACGTAATCCTGTGAAAATGAACACTGCTTGCTTCGCACCAAACTATTCTGAAAGTATGATCATGAGTAGTGTTACACACATTCGACAGGTTTTACTTGGGAATATATATGCATACACAAATACATACTTGCATACAATAAAAACCAATGCACACGTGGCCATGAATTTGAATGAGAGAAAGAAAAGAAATATGAGAGGTTGTGGAGGAAAAAAAATAAGGGAGAACTATTGTAGTCAAATACATGCATGCAAAATGAATGTTTTGCATGCAAATGCATGCAAAAACAAACAAGCAAAACAGACATGGTCAATTCTTTAAATCTTATTGTATCTGGTGCTTATTTGATAATATATGACACAATAATTATAGTTATGCCTAACGTATATTATGTCCTATTTTCAAAATCATATTTATTGTTTAATTTTTCTGCTTTCAGTTTCTTACCAAACTTACTAAACAGTGAAACTTAACCAGTAAATAAATACTTTTTAAGAATATACAGTATTCGAGACAAAAAAATGGAAAAGATTTTATGAAAAATCAGAAGCTGAGGAAGCTGTCAACTAGACTTTCACTATACCACCAACTAAATATAACACTGTTCGATGAATTTCAAACTAAACAGATTTTAATTTATCCCTGGACTTTAATAGATTGTTAGGTTTACCTTTATTTATTTACTACCTTTAGCTTTCTTTAAAATTTTAGGTATGTGTATTATTGATGTTTTCTGTGGTTGCTTCAAGAAACAACTTGAAGTTTATTGGAAAAACAAAGACCAATTTTCTATTCTCTTTTCCCCAATTGCCAGGAGCCCTCTAGGAAAGGAGAGAGCTGTCAGGTGTCCTTCAGGAAGATGGTATGCCTTTTTACATGGTCTAAGATGTGTGTGCTCTGGGAGGCAAGCAAGTGAGAGACCACCTCAGGATGGTTTCTTGCAGAGGATATGCCTTTTCATATCACTATCACATAGCCTAAGGATTCCTGAGCCTTAGCCAACCCTAGTAAGCAGATTTCCTTCAGATTAAGACAAAAATGAACTTCCAGGAATCAATGATGATTAGATGAATTCATGTATAGGCTTAGAGTTTTCAAAACCTACCTTTAATAAAGGTTCTTTATGCTTTAATGTTCCATTTAGCCCACCATGCACAATCTAGGCTATGTTGTCAAGATATCAGCAGTTCAGTTCAAATGAATCAGCAGGGGCAGCTAGTTCTACTCGAAAACACCATTCACAAATCAGCAATGGAAGGTACGTCCCGAAAAAATCATAGGGCTCTGTCAATCAGTCTGAATCTGTAGATGTGTCAATAAGCAGCCAGAAGACCACGAGAATTTTTTTTGGCACATTTCAACCTAGGAAGTCACGATAAATGATGACCAGCAAAGAATGGTAAGGTGAACCAGTGCCATCTAGCATTGTGCATTGTCCATTGGGATATATTTAAACCCTGTCTAAGCATTCCATATTCGCTCAAGCATCGGCTCTAGCAAAAAATCATATGCCATTTTTCCAGGCTGCCTCCAGAAGAACACCACCTCTCTGTTCTTAGCAAAAAACATCCTCCCATGTGTCTGCTTTAGCAAAAACATCCACTCATGAGAAAGTTTCCATAAAAAACATCAAATGACACAACTGACTCTCCAAAGAAACCAGAAATTTCTACTTCATTGTTCATTTTATAGAATTCCTGATCTGAATCAAATAATCTTAGGAAGAAGGTTTTAAGAGATGGTTCTGTTCCTTTTGCTAGAAATATATAATAACGTTAAATTCAAGAATAAAATGTGCCAACATTTATTATGTAGTAAAGGCTAAACAATAAGGAATGGACTGAATTTTCATAATTACACTCAAAACAGAAATAGGCTTGAGTCAAAATGATGTTCAAGGAAAAACATTCAAGTCAAACGATAAAGCCACAGGTGTGCACTATGATAGGACAAGACCATGTGAAACCGTTGCCTTGAACTTATAATTAACATATAGAATGAAACACTGCTTTGAACTTATTACCTATTGGAAATTGCATTTTGTGTAACCTATTATTAATGAGTTAATTTTCTTTTTTTCTTTTTTATTTATTGAAAAGGGAAGTAAAGGGAAGTAAAAAACTTTATGATAAAATTAAAGATTTACATGGAAAATATTTCAGATAAACACGTTAAAATTGACAATTTTCATAGAAAATTAGGGAGTAAAGTGGTAGACATGTGAAACATTGCTAAATTAATTGAAATATGGGATAGAAACA
>BDUI01000266.1:251186-270104 GCA_002335545.1 Apodemus speciosus
TCTCTCTCTCTCTCTCTCTCTCTCTCTCTCTCTCTCTCTCTCTCTCTCTCTCTCTTTCTCTCTCTCTCTCTCTCTCTCTCCTGGCAGGCTTTGTAGAGAAGACTGTGGAGTTTCCAGGCTCCCCAGTGCAAATGGCTTAGGGCAGGAAGACTTCAGTCCCAGCTGCTCCACTGATCTTAGGCCCTGTGCGCTCCTAGTTGGTCCCCACCAGAGAGATGGTGGAGATCTCACCTCTGTGCTCAAAAGTGAAAGTCTGCTGGAAGATCACTCACTCCTGGAGAGCTATGCACAGAAGGCTGTGGAGTCTCCTGGCTCCCTGGTGCAAATGGCGATAGGAAAACTTCTGTCCCAGCTGCTCCATTGATCATAGCATGAGATAATTTTCTAAGAATTTTTGTCTATTAAAGGCAAGTGAAAAGAAACAAATAGGTTGGAGTTGGATTGGAGAATTCTGTTCCATTCATCCACTCAAATATACATATATACATATATATAGATTTGTTTATATGTATGTGTGTTGGTATATGTGTATGTATGAAAGCATGCATGAACACACATGGAGTTGTTTGAGACATGTGGCTGGGCCTGGCCAAACTGTGTGTATGTGTGTGTGTGTGTGTGTGTGTGTGTGTGTGTGTGTGTGTGTGTGAACGTATGTATGTCTGAATATAACTGCCTGTGTAAAGGATTTTAACTTTTTCCTTTTCTTCCTCTCTTGTTCCCAATGAGTTAAGTAGCCAGACAATCTATGTGCTCCTTGATGGCTTGCCAGAGTGCTAGAAATAAATTATTACCTAATTCCCTACTATTAAGTAACAGATGTTAATCATTCTGAAGCCATAGGCTTCTGGCCCCAGAATAACTAAGACTCAAGATGAATAAACATTGTCAACACTAAGCCACCTTGACTCTTCCAAAACCATGTTTTTCCTTCTGCCTGTGCTCAACTATTATGACTGCTTTCTCAGTGCAGGTTTCCAGCAGCCCTCATGTTTTTAAAATGAATTCTCATACAATATTTCTTATTCACAGTGCCCACTCCTTCTGCAGCTCTCAGCCACTAGCCACATACCCTTTGTGTCTCTCATTAGAAATGAACAGGCTTCTTAGAGATAAAAACCCAACCCTACAAAATAAAATATAATAGCATGAGGCAAAACGATCATATTGAAGTTGGATATGGCAACCCAAAGGAGGAAACGAGCCCCAAGGGCCTGTAAAAGACTCAGAGACCTGTATGCTCTCATAATCAGAAGTGTCATTAAAACAAACAAACAACTAAAAAGAAAACTAATCTAATATTCATAATGTATATGCAGAGGCTCTGGGCTTGCTACTTAGGTCTCTGTGAGCTCATATGTGCCATGCTACAGCCCTCACTGTCTATATTCTAGTCCTGTTCCTATGGAAAGATTCTCTCTAGGCTACTGAAAGAGCTGTGAACATCAAACCAGCCAACAAAACCTTTAAACTACAATCTGTCCTGCCTGCAACATATACTTTTGGGATTAACCAATCAATGTCTGATTTTATTTAACTCCTCCCTGAAAGGAACTCATCCATGACACTGCTAGGAAAAACAAGAAGCAGAGACTAGATAGCCCTTGGACCTAAGTTGAAACCAAATGCCATTGGTCTAAAAATGATCAATAACATGACTCCAAATGATATTTTGTTATGGACATAGATTAGTGCCCGATCCAGTCATTTTCAAAGAGGTTTCTCCAGCAGCAGATGGGAACAGATATTTGCGCATACAGCCAGACATTATGCAGACAAGGGTCTAAATTGGATGTCTCCAATAAATCACTCTCTGTAGACTTCTCAGAATCCAATGGAAGAAGAGGCATAAAGATTTTAAGAGCCAGAGAGGGTGAAGAACCCCAGGAGAATGAGGTCCTCTGAAACAACTAAACAGACTAATTTCTCAATGGACGATAGGATGCCTTAAGCCTGGTTCATGCTGCAAGGAACTCTGCATAATTAAATATGGAACAGCTGCATCTGACAACTAAGTTCAGAGCAAGAAAACTAGTACTCTGAGAATAAAGAAGTAACTTTTTTAATAGGCTATTGTTCATAGTGTAATGACTGTTTATCTGAGATTATCTCTGAAATAAAAAAATATTTAGCAAATAAACATGATATAGGCAAATACTTAGAATATATCTTAATTAGTAATTTTCATTTCTAATTGCTTAATACCTATGGATTTATTGTGTTTAACTGTAACATAAATGCTTTACAGATCATAGTTAATTCAATTCTTCTGCAAGTATTCTTAAGCTTGTAAGATCCTAGAGTTATGATCACTGACTAAGTAAAGTAACAAATGGAAATTTTAGTAGACAAACTAAACGACTGGACTACTAAGCTATAGAGAGAGGAAACCATATTCATTTCAATATGATCTCTCTCCAACATTATTAATTGCAGTATACATATGTGCCAAATCAGAGGTGCTGGTTTGGAGTTGCAAGCTTTGTTTCATACTTCCCACTTTCAGCATAACATTTTTACCAAATAAAGATGATTATTTTGAATATGGTAATACACAATGTATTAGTTTCTTTTACCTTTTTATGAACTCTGCTTGAGGAAATACAATTTAATATTTTTTATTACTTTCATTTTTTATAGTCCAGCTGTTGTCTCCCTCCCGTCCCCGTCCCCACAGTTCTTCATCCCTTTCCTCCTTCTCCTGTCTCTAACAGCATCTTCCCTGACCCCTGCCAGGCTTCCCCACTCCTTGGGGATCTCACCTCCAGTAGAAAGACAAAGCATCAAGTGGAGGAACAGCAGTACTAATCCACAGTCAAAATTTCTGACCTTAAATTGTTCCTGTATAGAAAGGACTGTAGGGACAAATATGGAGAAGAGACTGAGAGAAAGGTGCTCCAGTGATGGGGCCAAACTTGAGAACCATCTCAAAGGGAGGCCCCAAGGCCTGACACTATTACTGATGCTATGGTATACTTACAGACAGGAACCTAGCATCCCTGTCTTCTGAGAGGACCAACAAGCCACTGTCTGAGACAGATGCGAATTCTTATTCCAAACCATTAGACTGAAATCAGGAACCACTGTGGTTGAATTAGAGAAAAGCTGGAAGAAACTAAGGAAGAGGGCTAACCCATAGAAGACCAGAAATCTCAATTTAATATTATTTTTATAAGTCATAGAGAAAACACAGTTTTCAGAATTACTATGGTGTGAGCCATGGAAGCAGGCTATTCATTGGGTTGTCTCCAGCATGTACTTCCTAGTTCTAGCCTCAGCTAAAGAAATCTTCTCTCTGATCTGCCACTGAATTCATGCTGGTATCATAAACTAACAACAGTTCCTGTCATTGGTCATTGAGAGAGCATAACCGAAGTACTACCACAGTCATTCTGATGGATGGTCAAAAAACTCCACTTGCAAATGGTTTCAGCAGGTATTTCCTATGGGCCTTTCATAACTGTAGTCAGGTATTATTTCTAAGAAATTTTCCTGCATTTTCTCTTTTTAATTTTTCTAAAAACCTCTTCTCTCATATATTACATCCCTACAGCAGTTTTCCCTCCTTCCCGTAACCCTATTTTCTTCCTTACAAGGCTCACCCATACATCCCCCTCTATCTCCCCATGAATAAAACAGGCCTCCCAGGAACTTTAGCCAAACACATCACAAGCTACAGTAAGACCAGGAACATACCAGCACACCCAGACTTCACAAGGCAACCCAATATGCAAGAGGGTCTAGAGAAGCCCCAGGCTCCCACTGTTTGGATTTCCACAAGGACACCAAACTAGTCAGTCATAATATATATTCAGAGGACCTAGGTCACACCCCTTACAGGATTCCTGAGTTTTCATGAGTTCCAACTAATTAATTCTTTGACCTTCTTTCCCTGTTTAGTGATATGCCCCTGAACCATCTATTTCCTCAGATCTTTCCTCCAGCTCCTACACAGGACTTCCAAAAATGAAATGTTTGACTGTGGTTCTTTGCATATGTTCCCATCAGTTGCTGGATGAAGTCTCTGAAGATGACTCAGCCCTTAAAGTCTAAGCTTACAACTAGAAATATAAGGGACTGTTTTACTTTGTAGAGAAATGCTATATTAAAGATCTTGGTAAATTGAAAAGTAAGTAAACCTAAATTAAAAATAATATTTGCAGCCAGATAAGATTATAAAGCCAAAATTTTACATGATTAATTTGTCTGTAATTGAACTAATATTGTAGTATATGTGTAAATATTCTCTTTTCTTTGTTTCATATATTTTGAAAACAACTGTAGCTTCTATGCCTCTTCTGTTTCCATCTGTCATTCAAATGCAAATATTTTAATCCATGGAATCCAGTTAGTATTTGGACTTACTCCCCTTAAAATGAAACATTAGAATTGACTTTGTACCTCCTATTGTGAATGAATGCCCCCAGTCGGATAGCATTAATAATGTGCTGCTAGCACACTTTATATTTGTCTTTAATAGTAACTCCTTTGACTACATATCTTGGCATGATTATATAATTTTTGCATTTGATTGCTGCAGTTATTTTTTCCCTGCAAACCTTGAAGAGAAAAATTGTACTTCCAAGAAATCATTTGAATCATTACCTTTTTTTGCCCTGAATTCACTGTCACAAATTCTATTTAATAGGAAAATGTTGTTCCAAATATAAACTACATCAGCTCTGTAAGCATATATGCCAAGAGGTAAATTCTAAGAACAGATCCTTTATACAAACCCCACCAGTCATACATATGCACAAAGTTCTCAGATTTAACCCCATTACCACAAAAAAAAGACAAAAACTTTTCTTATTAAACCCTTCCATTTGGAATCACATCTCTGTCACTTGGGGACCAGAGTATTTAAAACATGCAACACTCCCTTAGCTCTTTGCCCTAGCCTGATTGCAAAACTCTCTGCTGGAAAATTAGGTAGTTGGAAGAGGGCATCGACTGTATAGTTGAAGAGGCGCCTATTACTCAGAAACATTTATATGCTCTCTTAGCACCCACTTGCTTCAAATTGGGTTTTAAGATAAGGAGGACACCAAATATCCATATGCAAATACATGTTTCTTTGTGTGTTTGATTTATTGTTGGTTTTAATCATGTAAGAGAATGTTTATCCAGTGAAGGCCTTTTTGTCTTTTATTTTTTGAGATTAAATTACAATTGTATGATTTTCACTTTCGCTTTTCTCCCTCTAAATTTTCCCATACATACCTCCTTTTTCTCTTTATGTCCATTAATTATTGTTACTAATGTGTGTGTATATAGGAAGATATAAATGCTTGTATATATATTCCTAAAAAGATAGATACCTGATGATCAATCTGTATAAAGTTACCTATATGTAAAGTTTTCAGAGAACTTTAAAGCAAAATAGCTCTACTGTCTTTGTCATATTTGGAAATGAACACTGACAAATTTTAAATCTAGTTAAAGTCAAGAGAAACACTTAGAAATTATTGTCCTTATGTCCTGATGCAGTGACATTCATGTTTCTGCAAAATTTAACCCCTTTCTTTATACTACAGAGGAAGACAGAGAACTCTTGCAGCACAAGAAAAAGGCAATAATAAAAGAGGATGAGGAATTTATGTAAATAAGAAAGACAAAAGGAACAAAAGACAGCCCTTCCAGTATCATTCATAGACTGAAGTTCTTCTAAGGATTAACACTTGGTTACTTAAGAATGCTGGTAGTCAGAAGGGCTTTATTTTTTGACCTGGAAAGAATACATTTTCCTATTCTGAAGTATGTGGAATGAAGCCAGAACCTCTGTTTATGTTACAGCTTATTAAAGATGCAAATTAAAAATTACAAGAAGCAGAGAGATTTGCTTAACCTTTGACAAGTGTAAATCTTTAATCTGATCTTAATTTGAACTTTCCTGACTTGCTTTAAGTTCCATAACACTCTGAACTTGAGAGGTGTTCAAAGTAGCTTCAGTGGTCATGTATGGCACATTGAAATGGAGAGAAGAAGGTTAATTTGAAATCCAGTCAGAAAATCACTTTATATTGCACAACCTATATCTGCTTTAGTGAAAAAATGACAAACTGCAAATGCCTCCGAGGAAAAATTCTGCTGAATTAAAAGCAAGATTAATGCATGTGGAAATACATTTGCATCCAAGTGTAAAACAATACCATTACACTAACTTCTTTTTTCCTGTGGAATAACCAGTTATTTCTGAAGTTTCTATGACTAAATTTGATTATATAATGTGAAATGGATTTGATAATATTAAAAATTCATTGCAAGGTATTATATAAAAATATTCTAATATATACATATATATATATTCTTTAAATTTCATACATGTATAAAATCAATTTTCAGCATATTTACCCTACTAGATTAGTGATGTTTTCCTTGCTCATAGAGAAGATTCTTTGTGCAGTGCACTGTGCCTAACAGAGAATCACAACTGGTCAAAGTATAAGAAATACTGGACTGGGACATGCTAAACACTAAATCAAAAAATCCCTATCACAGCCTTCACCCTTATAGCTCAGGGAAGAACACAGAAGAGAGGGTAAAAAAAAAAGAGTATAAAAGCCAGAAGACAGAGAACTCTCCTCTTGGACTTGGTAAGGCTGTTATACTAATGAAATGGCCACAGTGGATGTTGCCTTCCCAGAGCTGCATAAGATCATGTGAAGTAATAACAGAGAATGAATGGGGAGGGATTCCAGAAACCCACACCTAAGAGGGAGCTTTGGAAGTTAAAGGCTGTTCAAGTAGGGAGAATCTGTGTTCCTTAAACTTATGGACCCTCCATGCTTATTCAGTTTCTCCTATGTGTATATGAGGCAGCACTCAATAGACTTAGTGTCCTTAAACAAAACTAAGATATGGAATTGGAAAGAGGAAATAAGAAAGTGAGGAATGGATTTTATAGTTTATTTATTTTTATTTATTTATTTATTATTGCCATTTACAGTAAATGTAAATTTTCCATAGCACATTAAAGAGTATAAAGTAACGAATGAATAAATACTGATATATCTTTAAAACATGATTGTATATTACTACTTTAAAAATACAGCTAATAAAAACTCTATAATATTCCAAGGACAGAGAAATGAGTCCACTTTTTACTTTTTCACAAGCTAATACTTTCAACTTCTATAAGTGAAACCTACTATTTCTAAGACTCATACATGTATGAAACTATTTTAAAAGGAGTTACCTGCAATGAGGTGAGACAACACCCTAACAGACATCATATGCTACCAATTAAAAGCTAATACTAAAAATGTGTTACATATTTTTTAATTTGATGCTCAGAAGACCTTATATCCCACTCCTAAATATTATTGGTTATTAAAAATTCTAGTGGATAGCATCAAAAACTTGATGTTATGCCATTATTAGTAAAGACATGACACATTTAAGTCATCATAGATATTCATGTTGATATTCATCTGGACACTTTACTCCTACTGAGTACAGTTTCTAGTTTTGTAAGAAACTACATCTGTATCAGAGGAAGAATGTATCCACCAATCTTACCCAACTAAGAACCCTGCAAGCTACCATAGTGGCCTAGCAGCAGGATGTGGTGTTGTATGAAACTGTGGCACAATATTAAAAATTGCAACAACAACAAAACAAACAAACAAACCCCAAAATTCTAAAGTTAAGTTTCCTAAGGTATTCATGTGTCCTTCTTTCAGGCAGAATAGCAAACATATATCTACAACTAAATATACACAACCTTGAGGATGTACTAAGTAATATAATAAACATATTATCAAGCTATAATTCCTCATCTGTTTTACTGGAGTTCTGTTAAGTAAAAGTGTTTTTAATTAGCGTATCATTTCTATCTCTGATTAAAAAGTTATATTCTATTCTCAAAGCCACATGAAGTTTGAACATTTTAAACAGCACTTAGAACAAAATTTTAAGATAAACCAATGACGCTATTTTACTATATCAGTACACACCATGAAAAATGTTGCCCTAAAAATAACAAGTAAGATAGTGTAAGATTATCAAAACAAAATGTCAAAAATATATCATATACATGAAATCATCTTTAAATATAATGAAGTAGATCTACATAATGTATGGTAAAGACATGTAATGCTTGTACTAGTCAAAAGAAAGTGTGGCTTGCAGAACAATAAAGATACAGCGACAGATTTTTTTATGCTAGTACTCCAAGAATTCATACAGACCCTGCTGCGTATGTGTCTAGCAAGAGAATTTCAGAGACTGGCAGAGCTGCTAGGGGGAAATATGAAGCTTCCATTACTACAGGAGAGTATGTCATTTGTAATGAAGGGATAACCTCAAGCAGGGAGAAATATAACATAGTAAAGAAACAACTATTAACTTCTGGGTGTTATAAACTCATGTCATATAATAGACACAGATTAATTTTCCTAAACACACCCTGGTAAAATTGAAGTCATGGGAAAATGTGGCTTCTCTTTAATGAAAATAAAGTGAAGGAAGCCATGGAATAAACAAGTAACTCATAATGCAAGGAGAATTGTAAAATTCAGAAACTTGAACATTAACAAACGAAATTATGTTTGTCAGGAAAAGAATAAAATCTGTTAAGTCAGCATACTATACTATATCTGGAACAAGCAGAACAATGAATATATAAGGTCAGTTAGATATTATGGAATTATTGGGAAAGTGATAAAGAATAAACTGAGGGTTGATATACTAAAGAGAAGGACCCATTCCTTATATGACTGAAATGATAAATTCTATAAAATCTCCATCTTTTAAAATTCTTACAACCCATTACAATGTGCAACACCATAAAGTAACTAATGAAATACTGGCTTCTCTAAATTTTCTACAACCTAAAACAGAAGTTTAGAGTTTAACACAAAATAATTGTAATATAAACATCAAAGTCCTTCATTTTACAGGGTGCACAATGTCTGTCACATATGCAGATGTTATCCAACTGACAAAATACATGAATGACTAAAGGTAGAAAAACATGTGTAACTCTGTTACTGAATAAAAGGAGGTCCCTTCATAAACAATATAGAGAATTTGATAAAATAAGGCACAACAATAGGTGTACTGAAATATGCATCAAACAGTAAATCTCATAAACTGTTCTTTCTTAAAATTCATATTTAACCTTAATAGACTCATTGGTAAAATAAAGTAATGGTTAGTGATTGTCATAACTCAACCTCACTTTAAAATGATAAAACCTAAGCCAGTGTACCTCAAAACCTACTACATTGCCACAGGTATGAGGTAGACCATAAGTTTAAAAAGGAGAGATCACAGAATACAGATTTTTAAGGAAATCAGTCATGTGAAGTTAGGTTGAAAGAAAGAGGATGAAAGATAGCAAGCTTTAGGGAAGAGATGAAACAATGCCCTTAGACAATGACAAATGAAGAGGTGGAGGGAAGCAAGGCACAGAGGGAGAAGGGAGGAGGGAAAATACAGAACATTCTTGGGAAAGGTCAATTTAACCTTCACATCCATATCTAACTCAATTTTCTGGATACATTGTGTGGCTAGTAATGTCTTATTAACTTGGTTTTCTCTGACTGCAGCAAGAATCTATTCTTAGCTCTTAAAAGTACAGTTCATCAAAAGATGTGAGAATGGCTCATAGATTGTCAAATTAATGTTTACAACCATCCAGAAATCACCATGGCAATCTTCCTAAAGTTGTGGTCCAATGAATATCCACATGCTAATGTGTTCATGGTTGAGAATCCTTGGTATATTACAGGGAAGCTCCCTAAAACCATCTCCCTTTACAAGTTGAATAGAATCAGAAATTGAGAAGAATATTTATGGGTAATAAGAAAGATTTCCTAGAGCTGCTCTTGAACATTTCCTATCTGAGTATCATAGTACTCCGAAAACTGTCTACACATCTGTGAAAATCAGTTACATCATTTTAGTAGTGTAAAGATCCAAGAAGTATAGTCAGATGGATACACTTACTGTGGAGCACAAATTCATGTCATCTGCCTAGGTAGTTCTTTTAGAAATTACAAACTGTGACCACTAACTGTGTGCTAAATATATCCTGCACAACAAAATGTATAATTATGAATCATATAACATCAGTGCCAAGCACATACATCACATTTCACATTGATACATATTTAATGTTATGTCATTAAGGGGCATAGATTATACAATTAACCCCAGTATATTAGAGGGCAGTTTGTATCCTGAGGCACATGTAGTTTATTAGTAATGTGCCTAAGGTTAGACTATTTCTTATAATTGAGGGCATCAGTATTTCAAGCATTTCAAAGAGGCATTGCTTCTTGATAAATTTTTTAATATCTGAAATTCACATAAATATATGAACACACATACACACACGTGCACACACACACACAAACGCACACATGAAAACAGTAATTTATGTATCTTGAAGTATACTTCTTGGTGAAAAGAATGTTCCCTTTTCAGAATGTTCTGGTAGACATTTAGCACTTTATAATTAATGATAATCTATCATTGGAACATAAAATAAAGATAATAATATGGCCTCCTATAATTTATTTGACTTACATATTTAATGGCTTATCAAGGGGGCAGTGGTACCCTAGGAGAGAAATTTAATACCCGTGGCATCTGTCATGGAGTATTATGTAGATAGTATTATAGTTAATTAATTAATTACTCAATTAATTATAGACATTTTTAGTTGCTTTCCATTGTTTGAAAGGCATACTTTATATAATTAATTTGGACAGCCATTTGCATAATCATACTAAAAACTTATAAAGAGTTTCATATTTGAAACCCTGGAGTTCTCCTTTTTTCCTTTCACTGAAACATAATGACACAAATATCCTCAAAAGGCACCATGCAAAAGCTTATTAGATATTTGAGTCTATTTAAATGAATTTGTTGAGCATTGCAGCAACAGTATTTTGAAGAAGTTATAAGCAGAATAGTAGTGTGTGCTAGAGACTGAAGGATATGGACCAGAACATATCACCAATGTGAAGTGAAACTCAGAAATGAGGAACCCAGTGTCAACAGCAGTGCATGCCCCCTGCCTTCTTGTTTTTCCAGTGGCCTGCCTTGCCATGACTGCTTTTTCCTGCCCCTCCCCCCCCATGGAATGTCAAGTTCAATAGAAACCGAAGTATTTCAAACAAATTCTAAAATAGACTTCAAACACTTGTTTAGAGGACTCAAGTGATTTAAGTAAGATGTACCAATGGATGAAAAACTTGCTGTTCAAAGTGGCATCTTTCCCCTATAACAGCTATTTGAAAGTTTACTTTCATGTCTGGAAGTTACATTCTCACTTCTGAGCCATTGAATCAGGAGTGTCAAATCCTGGTTTACTAGTACAGGCCTAGATACGAGAGAATATGACCCAGATATAACCCAATTAAGTTTCCATGAAGAATCTACTCAACTTTATAATGGTTTTAGGAAATTTGTGCAGTTTGACTGTCATGTGTGTGTACATGCATGGGTGTGTACATGTGCATGTCTGTGTGTCTGTCTTTGTCTGTATGCTTGTGTTTCAAATTACATGAGAAAGGTTTTGGTTCCATTTCCTTAATTCCTTTACTTTCCATTATATTTCATGTTTAGCTCACCAATCTATGGTTACTTTGTGGGCACAGTGCAAATCTGTTTGCTAATTTTGACAATTTACCATATTACATATATTTCCTCTGCATTAGCTCAGCTAAGTACTTAGAAGAATGGCCTCGCAATAGAATAGACTATAATCTGTGCAATCACCAGCAAATGGTATCAATTTTGGAACACGTGAAAGTGAGTTGAGTCCTGAGGTGAAACTGGCCAACTGAAATAATGGGAAAGCCTCAGCCCTGTGATGTTCCTTTCACTCAGTGTCAACTCTACGCATGCACAATGCAGGATATTCATCATTAATTGTTAAACTTCAGAACAGGTTTTGGGTTTCACCTCCTGTGCAGCCAGATAAGAGCCTGAGAATGAATTTATTGCCTTTGGATTTACTACTACAGGGTGATGGTCATACACTTGGAGCTAATGTATGATGAGAGTCATCAGTCATTTGTACTCTGACCTATAAATTGTCTAGGAAAGTGCTAATGCTGTGCACACTAAGAGTAATCTGAACAATCTGAACAATCTGATGCAATTTTTTTCTGAATGCCTTTAAAAATGAACAGTTTTGGGTATAGAAGAAGCTACATTACAGCCATGCATGTACATCATGTGACCTTTACTTTTTGACTCCAAAATGTAAATGAAATAGTATGTTAAAACCTAGGAGAAAATGAGAAATACTGTTCTGTGTCCTTAGATACTATTAGTTTCACTGAAAAAAGCTTAAGATAGAAAAGCATTCATTAAAATGCGTTTATTAGAATTTATGTCAACAATTATCATAAGTATTATGATTTATTTAAGAAGTGCTAAGGGTAACATAGTCTTCCTCTCTGTGGCTGCATGAAAACCCATTTTACATCAAATGTAGTCTTTTAATTTTCTTTATAACTCATAGCATATATTACAACTTTATTCAAAAAATGATACTTTTTTCAAAGTCACATTTTTAAAGAACATGCATTCTATTGAAATAAGTAGAATTGATTCCTAAAATGCAGCACAAATAACAATTAACATCAGTGAAACATGAACATTGTCATGATCTATGTACAATGGGAGGGTTGTCTGATATACAGACCTAGCACAGCCATGAATTACAATATTATATCATCCTGAAATCCCATGTTCCTCTGTAGAAAGTCTATTACTCTGCCAGCCTGAAGCAACATTTGCTCTGAATTTCATTTTTTATACATAGGTGTTACTATTTCTAGAAGTATATTTCAGCTAAATTATTTGAGGAGCACTTTTGATTAGTTTTTCTCAGTTATCAAAAATATTTTTTGAGATTTACCATGTTTTTAATAAAACTATTAATTATGACTGTGTAGTGAAACATGATTGGATATATAACGAATCTCTTTTTTCCTTTTACAATAAGTAAAGATACCAGGAATTCTTTTTACAATTCTTTGCATAAATACATTTTGAATTTTCAGTCTAACTGAGAGAAGGTGTGGCTAAGTTGTGAGTAACTATACCCCGAGCCATGGAAACCACCATGTTGGAGAATTCAGCCGTACTCTCTTGAAAAAGAGAAGGGCAGCTAGCCTTGTTGAATACTTACAGCTCATCATGGAAGGTTGGGAAGGTTCACAGGACCCTCACTCGGCATCCAGATGATCCTCCCAGCTGTTGTATGTGACTTTCTCTTTATTACTTGTGACCTCAGGAAGTCTAGAGTAAAAGGGTTCAATTTATGTGGTTACAGGTAATTTTTCTTCTCTGCTGTGTAAAGGCTATCTAGATGAAGCCTATTGGAGGGTAACCAAACACTTATAAGTAATCCCACGTCCATGCTTTGTAAGGAAACCCAATAAACTCATATGTGGGGTATCTGCTAAAGGTGAAAATTGCTAGCCTATAAATCACACAGCATATGAAAGCAATAAGCAATGTAGGTAGTTGTAACCTAAAGGAAAGCAATTTGCGCAACTCAATATAATAAAATACAGAGGGATATTATGCATAATCAAAAGAATATTTAGTCAGGACACTTACATGAGCAGAAATGGTAGAAGCAAAAACCACACTGGATTAATAGAGTTAAGTAAATAAAAATGGTGACGCCTATAATTACTCTGGACTTATTATCCCTGTGCAAAGAGGGTACCTATATTCATTTTCTTTCAATTTTAAATTAAACTTACATGACTCACGCAGTTTTAGTTTTAGAAACACTTTGTCTAATTTTCAATGACACAAATACACACTCATTTAAGATATTTTATACCCTGACTCTATAGTTTATATAAATTTTAAAAATGTGTGATGCTTTTGGAACCTATTTTAAGAATAAAAGCATGTGCACACACACGAACACAAAATATCTTAGTATTACACAGGGCTGTGATCACATTTTTCTGTCTTCCCCTAGACAACTCAAGCCACTGATGTTCTTCCAAGGCAACAACACACTGAAGTTACATCACCTTTAACATAAAGGTCTTCTTGAAGAACATTCCTGGAACTATTTTCCAGTTAATTTTTTTGTGTATATATATGTATGTATGTATGTATGTATGTATATGTGCATATATATGTGTGTATATACGTAATTGGATCTTAGCACTGCACTACCATTATAAAGGATTTTGTAGTACAGATTTCCATGTGTTTTACTTTCCTACCAGCTTCAGTGCACTGGGTTGAGAAAAGAATTCCCACATATATATTCATGGTATCTTCTGCTGAGACTTATGCTGCCTGTGCTCTCACCATGTGGCAGAACATTTTCAACTGCATCATGATGTGGCAAAAATTACTGTAAATGTCATCCAACAAAATGTTATACAGTGATGTGTAGTATTTCTCCTGAGCAATGTATCTTCAGCTGGCTGTGTCATGGTGAAAACCATCACAAATATTTCAGGTGTAATATCATAATAGTAAAGTCTACTACATATGTTTTTAATTAGATATATAATCTAGTATGAAATACCTATGGTTGGCATATATTTGTATAATACAGTCATATATTATCATATGGATGTCTTGTTAACATAAACAGTCGCCAAACCCCGAAACTATTATGGTTGACAAGAATTGCGTGCCAAAAGGAGCCTGTTATGGTTGTCTACAGAGCGGCCATGCCAGAGTCTTACAGATACAGAGGCAGATGCTAGTAGCCAATCAGTGGACTGAGCACAGGTCCCCAATGGAGGAGTTAGAGGGAGGACTGGAGGAGATGAAGGGGATTGCAGCCTCTTGGGAAGAACGACAATATCGGCCAACCAGATACCCCAAGGTACCCAGGCACTAAGCCATCAACCAAAGGGTACACATGATGCCAGCCAAAAGTCTTGCAGAGGTAGGCCTTGTCAGGCATCAGTGAGAGGAGAGGTTCTTGGTTCTATGAAGGCTCAATAGATGACCCAGCATAGGGAAATCGAGGGGGCATAGGTGGGAGTGGGTTGGGTGGAGGGGCATATTCTTGGAGGCAGGGGGTGGGAGTATGGTTTGGAGGTTTTCTTGGAAGGGGGAACCGGGAAAGTGTATAACATTTGAAATGTAAATGAAGAATATATTCAATAGAAAATGTGAAAAAGAAAAAAATCATACATATATGATTATGTCTATAATCATACATAGAAAATATTTTTGTTTTCTCCCTGGTCATAAATTTGACATGTTTTAAAAATAAACTCAGAGTCTTAACACATGCAATGATTTTCAGTTAATGAGTTTGGAGCCAATTAGGTATCCAGGCTCCTCTCTGTAGGTACATGTACACAGACATAATATATGGTGACGACAATATAAATGAACACTTCTTATTTAAATGTCTTTCTGTCCATTGCCTGATTCAACACCAATAAGTCCTATCTAATATAATATAAATACATATCTAGAAATTACATATTATCATACAATTATTCTACTTTTATATTTTTGCAAAACACTTAGTCAGGATTTTGTTAGAAGTTGTATAATCATCCTGAACATCCTAATCATTTAACTAGTATTTGAATATTTGATTGGGACTGCACTCACATCATGTATCTATTAATGAATATTGCAATAAATTCATTATAATAACATCAGCTATGCATATATCTTTTTATTTTCTATGTTCATTGTACAGGTATTGCAGATTCATTAATTTGTTTGTTATAAGGCAAAGGATAAACGAGGCTTTTTCCCAACTGACTATTCTGTCTGTGACTCCTCAGTGCTTGAATGATAAATGCGTGCTATCATTGTGCTTTTTGAAAGTTGTGCATGAGGCTGTCCCCCATGTCATTTCTAAATATGCACACACACTTTACAAACCATCTATTTTCTATTCATTACCTTTGTCACATTTATAAGGTGAGAAAAATCAGTCATTCAGTCAATTACTAAATGAGTATTGCAGTGAAGATATTTTGCTGTCATGAATAATGAGAAGTTTTGAAAGAAAATTATCCTGGAAACCTGTTGACCATACACTGCATTTTTTCTTTTGTTGATTTCTAAACAATAAAGGATCTCTGACAAACAGTGTTCAATGAATTTGCATTACAAGAAAGAAGACTGATATTAGATAACTTGAATTCTTTTTTATTAGGTATTTTATTTATTTATATTTCAAATGTTATCCCCCTTCCTATTTTCCTCTCTGTAATTCCCTACAATTTTCTCTGCCTCTCTGTCTCTGTCTGTCTCTCAGTCTCTTTGTCTCTCTCTGACTCTGTTTCTGTCTCTCTCTCTCTCTCTCTCTGTCTCTGTTTCTGTCTCTCTATGTTAGTTTAATATAATTTTCTAATTTTAAACTCCAGATTTTATGCCCTTCCCCATCCACCCTCTTACTGTTCCACATCCCATACCTTAAATCCCCATCTCCAAGAGGATGTCCCCACCCCCCAGCCCACCAGACTTCTAAACTCCCTGGGGCTTTAAGTCTCTTGACAGTTAGATGTATCTTATCTGACTGGGTAGAAACCCTGCAGTCCTCTGATGTACATGTGTTGGGGCTCATATCAGCTGCTATATGCTGCCTGGTTAGTGGCACAGTGACAGAGAGATCTCCAGGGTTCAGGTTAATTGAGACTGCTGGTCCTCCTACAGGGTCACCCTCCTCCTAAACTTCTTCCAGCTTTTCACTAATTCAACCACAGTGGTCTGCAGATTCTGTCCATTGGTTGGGTGCAAATATCTACATCTGACTCTTTCAGCTATTTGTTGGGTCAGAGAGCAGTAATGATAGGTCCCTTTTTATGATGACCCCATCGTCTCAGTAACGTTGTCAAGCCTTGGGCCTTCCCCTTGAGCTGGATCCCACTCTCAGCCTGTCACTTGACCTCCTTTTCCTCAGATTCTTCTCTATTTTTGTTCCTGCAGTTCTTTCAGACAGGAACAATTATGTGTCAAGAGGTTTTGATTGTGGGATGGCAACCCCATCACTTGATGCCCTATCTTTCTATTGGAGGTGGGCTCTGAAAGTTCCCTCTTCTTACTGTAGTGCATATCATGTAAGGTGCCTCCCTTTGAGTCCTGAAACTCTCTCACTAACCAGGTCTCTGGTGCATTCTAGAAGTAACCTACCTCCAAGGTTGCTTGTTTCCATTCTTTCTGCTGGCCCTTAAGACTCTAGTCCTGTTCCCTCCAACCAATACCTATACTCCCTCCTTTCCCTCCCTGTCCCCCTTCGCACCCAGGTCCATCACTCCTGCTCCCCTCCTGTGATTGATTTCTTCACCCTCCCAAGTGTGATTGAGGCATCCTCACTTTGGCTCTTTGGTTTGTTAACCTTTTATAGTTCTGTGGTTTATATCCTGGGTAACATAGCTGTCTTTTCCTCCAGATCCACCACCATCTTCTTGAAAACTGTTGAGAATTGGTCTAGGTGCTAATCTATGTGGTTTCTGTTTTGTTGGGTTTTTTTTTGTTTTCCAATCATGTTTGTGTCTCTGGGTTATCCACCTTCACATTCCTAGCCATGCACACAGTGTCAGACATGGACCCCCTTTTGTAACATGGGCCTGAAGTTGGACCAGTCAAATCTGATGGGAGAGCAGAGATCCACAGGCAAACCTTATGCAGAGATGGGGTGTAGGAGCTCTTGAAAACAGCATTAAAACAGGGCTCATGGAACCAACTAAGCAGGGCTCATAGGACTCACAGAAAATGAACAAACAATCAGGGAGCCTGTATAGGTCTGACCTAGGTCCTCTGCCTGTATCTTACGGTGGGGCTTTTTGTTTGTTCCCTTGCTTTTTGTTTTTCATTGTTTTTTTTTTTTTTTTTTTTTTTTTGATACCTATCACTGGGTAGTGGGTTGTCTATGGCTCTTTTCTCTGCACTTGGGAATCTTTTCTCTTACCGAGTTGCCTTGTCTAGCTTTCATATGAGGACTTGTGCCTAGTCTTATGGTAACTTGTTAAGTCTTGTACAGTTGATATCTCTGGGAAGCCTTTTTCTTTTCTGAAGGCAACAGAGGAGTCGATCCAGGGGAGAGGAAACATAGGGGCAGGGTTGGGTGAAGGACAGGGAAGTGAGATTATATTAGGGATGTAATATATGGAAGAATAAAATGAAACAAAATAATACCCATTGAAGATACCATTCCTTCTTTTGTTTCAGCAGCAGTCATTATCTTCCAAGTTTCTTTGGTATACAAAAATTTCTGAAACTATCATTTGAAAACAAATATAAAAATATAAAAGAGCAAATATTTATTTTAATTTGGTTTTTGGAGCTCAACATTCAGAGAGAATACATATACATTCAAAATTTACCTCATCACTGCTGTTGATAAGGCTGCAGAAAGCTCATTCTTCCCATATACTGATCTACATCCTCAAATGAAACAATGATTCTTTCATATCTCAAGCTTTCCAGATGCCATTCCATCTCATTTGGACAATTCACATTGTTTAAGAGTATAACGAAGAAATCAATCAAGTGTCTCTTATACAATAAGAGAAGAAATAAATATAAGTAAATAAATCTATCCCAAGGTAACAATAATAAACCACTACCAGTAATTACAGAAAAATATTAATATTTTTTCACTTTTGATTACTTCCTCTTTTATTTGCAAACCCTTTTGTTTTTTCATTCACAGTTTTATAAACAATAACAAGTTAATGGAATTTAAAACAGCTTCAGTTCCTGAATAACATTTTTAATATTTCTAATCTTATGTAACATGTGGTTATATTTTTCTAGTCCAAATATGTGTGGAACATTATGCTAAATTTTCACAATGTCACCTAAGGAGATGTCCAACAAATTTTGTTAATGAATTTATTTCTATAGTTATTATAAAGATGTAAAAAAAAACATTGAAAATAATTTTGGTTAAATAATTTACTTGAAAGTTGGAAATAATATAATTCCATTATG
>BDUI01000266.1:281190-292035 GCA_002335545.1 Apodemus speciosus
TATGTCTTATTCACACTTAGGCCAGAAGACAATGTTAGAACCTTTGTATCTGCAGTTACAAGTGGATGCCAGCCACCTTGTATGTGACTCAGGAATCTTCAAGAAGAAGAAGTACTCTTAAGTACTGAAACATCTTTCTAGTTCAAATCAAGAAATTTTAAACATTGTAATGAAGCAAAGTTTTCTATTGAGATTAGAATAAAGTAAAATATTGGATTTTTTGTCCATTAATTATCTATTTTTCAGTCTGAAGGAAGGCCTCAAGGAGGCAGGCTCACAAGCAAATATTTGGAGAGCAGCACAATCCAGATAACAAAACTGACAATTGTGCTTCTTTCACCATTGTAATTGAATCAACCTAATTGCCTGTTCTGCTTAACTTTAATACTGTGCTTCAAACTGTTGTACAGACAGGAAAGCAACATCAGAGGAATTACTCTAGTGTTACATTCCTTCCTATAAAAGTACTTTGAAGTCAGGCAATAAAGTTAAATGGAAAACGCTGTGTACTTGATTTTCAATTATAGCAAAGGCAGGAAGCCACAATTATCTCTTTCATTACCATGAAGTTCTTCATTGCTGCCTGGGCAAAACCTCTTCACTGTCGTTATCTGATACTACTGTGACTCTTCAAGTGAAGAACACTGGAAATCAAAGGTTAAAAGCAAGGGAACAAATTGAAGATGTAACAAGTTAAAATGTAAAAATGTACATTAAAAATGACAAAAATTGCATTAAGTGTATAATGGAATTCCAGAAGCTCTGTAGGCAATGAAGTTTTGACAAATTTATTATTTCCTGTTCAAGTTTTTAATTTGGTTTTGCTATTGTGATTTAGCTACTCATTTTTAAAAGACATTGGCAGGCAAGATATCTCAGTGGATAAAGGCAATATCTATCAATCATTATGACCTTAGGACAGCCAAGGTGAAAGGAGAGAACTGACATCTACAGATTGTCCTCTGACCTGCACTTGCATGCCATTGAGTATACACATTCACACATAGAAAAACAAAATAAATAAATACATRTTGAAATCATAATATTAGTTTTAAGACCTCAAACAGTGATTAATAATTTATTGCTATTTCAATGTTTATAATACTATTTTGATAATAATATTTTCTATATTGTGTTCACAAATATTTCTTTAAAAATTGTGTGTAAAAACTTCTAGTTGGATTATACTAGGATTTTTTTCATTGTCAAGCCTGACAAATTTATTATAAATTATTTTTCTTGATAATTATAATATATTAACATTTTTGATAGTTTCTTACTCTAAATACTGAAGTTTAAAGTGCCTGTTTTTATTAAGCCTATTTATCTCACACACTGGGTGATTTAAACAACAAACAAAAGCACTTAGCTCATCTTATATTTCTGATGACTGGAAATATGAAATTAAGGTACAAGTAGCATCATATCCATGTGCACATTCTATGATATACAGATAAAAAGCTTTTATTTTTATGCTCATGTTGTAAGGTTCTATCCTCTTTGTGTCTTTGTAAGAATACTAATTATTCCAAGAATGCTCAATAAATGACAACAAGACTGTAACTTATGACCTTCTTCTAACACAAGTATTCATTTTATAATCAACACTTAATGAGCTCACTATACTGGATATAAGCTAGGGCAACAACTAATCCAAAACTGTTATGTTAAATAAACTAGAGAAAAAGAAAAATTATTACAAAAGTAATTTAAAATCTCTATGAAATCCTTTATAAATTTTTGGTTATTTATAATTATTTTATATCTTTAGGTATTTACCTGCATATATCTATCTATAGATAGATAGAAAGATAGATAGATAGATAGGTAGATAGATAGATAGATAGATAGATAGATAGATAGATAGATAGATGGATAGATATCACATTTGCTCATTGTCCATGGAGGACAGAAAAAGGTGCAGTATTGCATGCAATTGGTGTTACAGAGAGCTGTGTGTTCCCTTTTGTGGATTAGGAATAGAATCTGATCCTCTGTAGTGTAGCCAGCTGCTGTTTACCACTGATCCATAGCTCTGTGCTCAAGACTGAACTCTTCAATGGATCTTTGCTTAGAAATATAAAAATTAGATATCTGGCTTGTTGCTTCATGAAAGTTTTCTAGAGTATATGAATGAGAAACATAGAACATATTTGTACTTATGTGCATATAGGCAATTATTAAAACATTTCACACATATGCCAGAATGTGTGTTCTTTAAAAGATGCTGTAATTATTGAACCATTCACTCTTAACCATTTACTGAAATCTAATAAGAATGCATTGCTACATGTTCCTGCTCCACCAGAATTTAAGACTATATAAGACAATTGTCTACTAGTAGCTATACGCAGCCACTGGGAGCCCAGTCAACTCGGAACCCATCACCCCCCAAAGCTCCTTCCTGCTGTATACCACTCCCCCTCTGTCCAGTCTTTTCTGATTGGGCAGACTGCTATCCAGTCTGCTCCCCTGAAGACAACATATCCTCAGTCATCCCTGAATATGTGCTGCATTCAGAGCAGTCAGATAACTGATAACAGCCTGAAGGCATCCTAGGAGATCCACTACAAACAGGGCAACTGAGCAACTGATGGACAGCTTATCTGCTCCCCTGAAGGCAACATAGCTTGAAGGCATCCCAGGAGCTCCTCTGTATACAGGGCAACTGGGCAACAAACACCACAGTCTGAAGACCTCCTGGGGTCTCTGTGGCATGCAGGGTAACTGACTCAACAGACTGAAAGGTTCCCTGGAGTTCTGCTGCACACAGGGAAACAAAATCCAGTCCATGGGAACCCTGGAGAGCAACCTCACACAGGACAACAGCTTGACTGCTCATTTGAAGATGAAGCAGTCTGAAGGCCTCCCAGGAGATCAACTGAAGCCAGGGCAACAGAACAGCAGCTTCTTTGTCCCTCTGAAGAGCCAAGAGTTAGAAGGTCCCTCAGGTGGTCTGCTACAGTCAGGACCTCAGGCCTAACAGAAGACTTGAAGCAACCCAGGGACAAAGGAGGCAGACCGAAAAATGAGTCACACAGACCAGGAAATACAAGGGATAACCGGATAGCAAGAGGCAAGCACAAGACCATGACCAATAGAAGCCAATATACATGGGCATCATCAGAACCCAATTCTCCCATCACAGCAGGCCCTGAATACACCAACACATTTGAAAATCAAGAAGCTGACCTAACATCCTATCTCAGGAAGATAATAGAGTCCTTTAAGAAGGGTATAAATAACTCATTGAAAGAAATACAGGAAAACACATGTAAATAGGTAGAAGCTTTTAAAGAGAAAAAAAATAAATCCCTTAAAGAAATACAGGAAAATACCATCAAACAGGTAAAGGATATAGCAGTTCATATAGCATATAGCAGTTCAAAACCTAAAAGTGGAAGTAAAAATAATAAAGAAAACACAAATGTAGGCAAACTTGGAAATGAAAAACCTAGGAAAGAGGTCAAGAATTACAGACATAAGTATCACCAACAAAACTCAATAGATAGAAGAGAGAATCTGAGGTGTAAAAGATACTGTAGAAGAGATTAGAACAACTGTCAAAGAAAATTCAAAACATAAAATCTCCTAACACAAAGCATCCAGGAAATTCAGGACACAGTGAAAGGACCAACCCTAAGAATAATCAGAAAAAAAGAGAATGAAGATTCTTAGCACTAAGGACCTGAAAAATGTCTTCAACAAAATCATAGAAGAAAACTTCCCCAACCCAAAAAATGAGATGGCCATAAAGGTACAAGAAGCCTATAGAACACCAAATAAATGGGACCAGAAAAGAAAATTCTCTCATCATATAATAAACAAAACACTAAATGCATAGAGAAAAGAAAGAATATTAAAAGCTGCAAGGGGAAGGGGGCAAGTAACATATAAAAGTCAAACTTTCAGAACTACACAGGACTTCTCAACAGAGGCTATGAAAGCCTGGTCAGAGGTCATACAGTCTCTAAGAGAACACAAATGGCAGCCCAGGCTACTATATCAAGTAAAACTCTTAATCAACATTGAAGGAGAAAGCAAAATATTACAGGACAAAACCCAAATTTAACCAGTATCCTATCAATCTGTCTATCTATCAATCTATCTATCTATCTATCTATCTATCTATCTATCTATCTATCTATCTATCTATCTATCTATCTATCATCAATCCAGCCCTACAGATGATCATAGAAGGAAAACCCCAACACAAGTAAGGTACCTACACCAAAGAAAAGACAAGATACTAAACATCTCACTAACCAAGCCTAAAGGAGAGATCTGCAAGCACGTAAAGTCACAAACAAAAACAAACATATCAGGAACCAGCAATCATCTGTCAGTAAGTATCTCTCAATATTAATGGACTGAACTCATCCACAAAAATCTACACAAACAAAATCCAGCATTTTGCTGCATATAAGAAACATACCTCATTAATAAAGACAGTATTTATCTCAGAGTAAAAGGATAGAAAAAGGTATTCCAAGCAAATGGTCCCAAGAAAAAAGCTGGAGTTGTCATCCTAAAATCCAAAAAAATAGACTTTCAACCCAAAGTTATCAAGTGTGATAAGGAAGGACACTTTATATTCATTAAAGGGAAAATCCAACTAAAAAAAGTCTCAATTCTGAACACGTGTGCCCAACATTCATAAAAGAAATTTTACTAAAACTCAAAACACACAATAATAGTGCGAGACTTCAACACCCCGCTCTCACTCACCAATGGACAGGTCATTAAAACAGAAACTAAACAGAGAAACTGTGAAATTAATAGAGTTTATTAACCAAATGGATTGAATAGATATCTACAGAACATTTCACCCTAAAACAAAAAAATGTGCCTTCTTCTCAGCACTTCCAGGTACCTTCTCCAAAATCGACCATATAATTGGTCACAAAACAACACTGAAGTAGCACAAGAAGATTGAAATAATTCCATATAACCTATCAGATCACCGTGGTCAAAGGCTGAACTTCAATAACTACAAAAACAACAGAATGCTCATATACACATGGAAACAGAAAAACTCTCTACTTAATGAGAACTGGGTCAAACAAGAAATGAAAAAGGCAAGTATAGATTTCCTGAAATTAAAGAAAATGTTGACATATCAAACCCAAATTTATGGGACATAATGGAAGCAGTGCTAAGAAGAAAATTCATAGCACTAAGTGCCCTGTAAAGAAATTGGAGAGATTATACACTACACACATAACAGCACACGTGAGAGCTCTTGAGCAAAAGAGGCAAATGAATCCAAGTGGCATAGACAGAAGGAAATAGTCAAACTCAGGGTTGAAATCAACCAAACAGAAACAAAGAAAGTATACAAAGAATCCACAAATCCAAAAGCTGGTTCTTTGAGAGAATCAACAAGATAGATAAACCCCTAGCCTAACTAATTAAAGGACCCAGAGGCAGTATCCAAATTAACAAAATCAGAAATGAAAAGTGAGACATAACAACAGATATGGAGGAAATTCAAAAAATCATCAGATCCTACCACAAAAGCCTATATTCAACAAAATTTAAAAATCAGATGAAATGGATGGTTTTCTAGACAAATACCACATACCAAAGTTAAATCAAGAGCAGGTAAGCTATCTAAACTGTCACATATCCTATAAGAAAAACAAAAGAGGCCATTAAAAATCTCTTTTTTTAAATTTTTTATATTTTTATATTGTTTAAATTTTTTGAAATTATAATTGGATATTTTTTATTTACATTTTTTAAATTTTTCTATATTCTTTGTTTACATTCTGAATGCTTTCCCCTTTCCCAGTTCCTCCCTCACCATATGTCCCATAAGTCCTCTAAGCTCAACTCCAAGTGGACCAAGGACCTCCACATAAAACCAGACACACTGAAACTAATAGAAAAGAAACTCAGGAAGACCCTTGAGGGGGAACGTTCCTGAATAGAACACAAATAGCTTATGCTCTAAGATCAAGAATTGACAAATGGGACCTCATAAAATTNATCAAAGTCCTTTTCACAGACTGTAACACAGTTCCCTGAATGGAAGGATCCACAGTACTTTTTTTTAAAGTGACAATTTAGAAGTCAGGGAAGGAAATAGTTCTATTAAAAGTATTAAGGTACAGGGGAACACATCCTGGTAGATGTAGAGCCAAGCCAATAACCATTCTCTGCCCAAGGAGGGCTCCGGGTAGCATGAAAGAGTAGCTGTTTGGTGTCTTTGAACACTAACACTTTTGTCTGGCACTCTCTGGGTGTACAAATCACTTTTGCTGTATCTATGCTATGTCCGGCTAATCTCTGGAGGCATCAAGGATCGAATCCTGATCTTAGAGAGAACCTGCTAATGGTGCAAGACGCTGGTGGGCCAAAAGGACTATTCTTATTTTGATTTAAGAACACTGATTTTTACATTACAAATTCAGTGTTTGTTTCGCACGTGGTGGTGGTGGGGCGCAGGTAAACACAACACTCTCACAGATGGGCTACCTACCTGACTGCCTCCGYGGTTTATCACCTAGGGACCATTTTACAAAGCAGGTGCCTGTCTCTACCCTTCATTGCCCAAGGGCTGGGAAATCAGGTAAGCAGGGAGAAGAGCGGTGACTTTGTGTTTCAGGTGGGCCTGATTACAAGTCCTGCATCTCATAGGTTCTGTTGTGTTATATTGAGGTGTGTTTGTGTGTGTGTGTGGAAGTGGGGGTGTGGGTCTACAGAAGCAAMAGACAGCAGAGCACCAGAGTCCTTCACACAGAAAATGCTAAGAAACAGATTAAGTCTCCTGTACAGTGGCTGTTCCATGCTGATGGGGGTGGGGCAGAAAGGCACCAAAACCACCCTCCACCTGAACCCTAAAAAACAGGCGGGGCCTGAAGGGGCGGGCCGTAGGCAGCTCATCCCCTCACAAGGAAAGTTGGCAGGGTATCTTCCCATCCCGAGGAGGAGAGACAGGATGGTGGCTGGGGAGATGAAGAGCTCTGGGGAGTTATCGAGCACAGGGGGTGACTCAGAGCCACTTCTGGCAACACCTACAGACCTGTCAGAGCTGCCTGCGCTTGTCACCAGCTCAGAGGCTCACAAACAGGAAACTGCTGGCATGACTTCACCTGACTCTCAAACTCCTCACAGAGGAACTTGCCCCCAAGAAGTTACGAACTAAGTGCGGAGCCGAAGGGTGAGAGGTGAGGGATCGGAGTTCAAGTTCAGGTGACAGGGCATCTAGCGAAGGAAGCGACTCTCAAAAATAATCTGGGTTCAGTGCCGAGCAACGTAGTCACCAAGGCCCGACTCCACAGGAAGGAAGAGAAAACTCGATTACACAGGGACGCAAGGAATCTGGAAACCGGCCAAGTGAGATAAAGTTACTCACTCATTTGTCAGTCACTTGTGACACTCTGTGTCAGAGACCCCTCTCGTGAGAGAAAACAAACCTGGCCAAACCACAGGCTTTATTTCCCCGAGTGGAGGTGCCATCGGGCAGAACAGCCCCATGACCGGCTTTTTCAGCAGCTCGACAGCTCTGTCAAAGCCTGGTTTTATATCTGGTTCGCAGTTTGCTGAGAATAATGCAAATTCACCTGCAGGGATGAATGACCAGAGTGAGTTACCCTAGAGCAGAGACACTTAGAGGACATGCCTCTACCTAGAAAGGACTACCTTAGTAGGAAAGGATCCCGGGCCATCCTGTGGCCCCAGCCATAGCTGAAGACCGCTTGACAGCTCTACACTGAGCAGCTCCTATGTGGCCACTGGAGAAACAGACAAGGATCTGCTGGTCTAAAGAACACAGAGATTAACTGTGGGATAGATGTTGATGACTAATCCACACAATTGAAACTCAACTCTAACCAGCATCAGCCTGCAGAGGTGAAGTCACGAAGGCAAACAGGAGACTTAAGTTAGATCAGGTGTCTTAGGGTTTTACTGCTGTGAGCAGACACTGTGACCAAGACAGCACTTCTAAGGACAACATTTAATTGGGGCTGGCTTACAGGTGCAGAGGTTCAGTCCATTATCATCAAGGTGAGAGCACGGCAGTGTCCAGGCAGGCGTGGTGCAGCAGGAGCTGAGAGTCCTACCATCTTCATTTGAAGGCAGCTATCAGAATACTGACTTTTAGGCAGCTAAGATGAGGGTCTTAAAGCTCACACCCACAGTGACACCCCTACTCCAACAACGCCACACCTACTCCAACAGGGCCACACCTTCCAGTAGTACCACTTCCTGGGCCAAGCATATACAAACCATCATATGAAGAGAGGGGAAGCCTTCTGAAGGGACCCGTCGCTCCTGGGGAGAAGACAGAAAGGGAGTACATATTGAACAAGCAGGATGGCCTATTCAATAGCTACCCCAATGGAGTAGAGACAGGAAGTAAAGTCGGAGCAAGATGAACCTAAAGAACTAGTCAGGAGCCAGAGCAAAGGAACAACACCTCTGACCACCTCGCCTTTCCTCTCTCTCTTGCTCCCTCCCCCTCTTTTTTATCCAGTACTGGGGGAATCTTGCCAGAAGTCATTAACAATTAACGTTATCTTTCCACATCCTCCTTCCCCCCCCCAGTATAATATTTTCATTAATTCTTTGGGAATTTCATACAATGCAACCTGATCATATTCACTTCCCATTCCTCACAGGTCCACTCTCACGCCCTTCTCCTCATCCCCCAACAATGACAACAATAACAGCAAAACCCCCGCCAAGTTCAATTTGTATTTACCATATACTCACCGAAGCGTGGCCAAACTCCCAGTGGTCAGTCCCTTAAACAAAATCGAGTCTGTTTCCTCCCCATTCCACCCCTATCCGAAGGCATCAACTGTGAAGAGCTACACTTCAGCAKCTTTATCACAATTTTTAAGAACTCGCTTCAAGAGCTTCCTGTCTGGACTGTGTTTTTTGGTTGTTGTTTTGTTTTGTTTTGTTTTTTTGGAGGGACATCCGGGAGCTTGTCACTGAAGCCTTCAGTGTGCGTCCTTCTTAGTTGTAAGTCTGCAGTCATTGATACCACTGCAAAAGGAGCTTCACTGTCCATAGCAGCCAGCGGCAGCACGGACATAGGTTCTGTAGGGGTGGTTCTGATGCTCAGGTCCTGTTCCCCAATTGGTTCTTGATCTGTCAGTAAAGAAGCCATGGGCCAATTGCTAGGCAGAAGGGATAGGCGGGGCTTTTGGGTCCCTGGAGGCAAGAGACAGATGCAAGGAAAAGAGAGGGGAGTTCACCATGCCTCTGATGGAGAAAAGGTGAGCTGCCATGTGAGATCTTGAAATGGAGTAGCCACACAGGTTGCCCCTGCAGGAGGGCAGTTGGGGGTATTTAGCAGGGACCAGTTGTAACTGAGCAACTAAAGTTTAGGGCAGGTGGGAGGTGCAGAGCTAAGAGTATTGATAAGGGGATGCTAGTGATCGGGTAGCTATTGAATAGGCCATCCTGCTTGTTCAATATGTACTCCCTTTCTGTCTTCTCCCCAGGAGCGACGGGTCCCTTCAGAAGGCTTCCCTTCTCTTCATATGATGGTTTGTATATGCTTGGCCCAGGAAGTGGTACTGCTGGAAGGTGTGGCCCTGTTGGAGTAGGCGTAGCCTTGTTGGAGTAGGGGTGTCACYGTGGGTGTGAGCAACTGTGCCAAGAAGGCAAGTTGAAAATGAACAACATGTGTGTCTGTGTCTTTTATCTGTGGACTCAAGGGAAGCTGGTTGGGGTCTGGCATCACTGCCCRTTCCATTCCTGGAGCTTAGATGGGGCTGCAAAGCTAAATGAAGCATGGTCCATGGACATCAACATCGTCACTGGTGGCTGCACAGATCACTGACATCAACATGGCTTCTGGTGGCAGCATGGACTGTGGACACCAACTTAGCCTCCAGTGCCAGCATGGACCATGACGTCCTTTAAGGAGGCTTAGTCCCGGAAATGAACCATCCTTCCTATTGGACATCTCCGTGGGTTGTGGGTAGCACTGGCCTAGCTGGCCTAGCTGGTTGTGTCAGGGTGATGAGAGCAGATGCCTGCCTTCCAGTGGACGGGGATCATTGTCCTCCACTGTGGTCCACCACTCCATCTCCAGTTCTGCTTYTCTCTGCCTCAAGGGCCACTCCTGCCGCCTTCCCCATCTCTCTACCGCAATTCATTTATTAATCTGGCACTGAAATCTGCTGTATGCCACACGCATACTATTTGCCCAAACAGYTTTATAGGCAAATAGTTACAGCAACCAATCGCTGATCGGGTTCAAGGTTTCTATAGCACCATAAATGCTGGACTATCTCAGAGACTCATCTCAGAGATCCCGTTCCTGCCCAGAGTCAGGGAGATGGTGTGGATGGGCAGTGTGTCCAGGGGCAGGACTTGAGRGAGCTCCAGGCYACTTCACACCACCCTGCCCTTGGTGCTGGCTGCCCTGCATTGTGCTTGTTGCATCTGCAGCAGTGGCTCCAGGCCTCAGGCGGGCCCTGTTGGGCAATGAGATGCTCCTCTGTCTGACACAGCTGCATCTCTGGTGCCACTTCTCTCTGTTGCGGGCACTACTCTATTTGGTCATTTTTTYCCCCAATTCCAAGAAATGAATTTTTAGAAGCATCTTCCCATAAGCCCCGCCCCTCTTTTAGTTGGCTTACCACCATATTGATTGGATGGGAATATTTGCCCTCTCTCTTTCTCGTTTTGATTTAGTACTGGGGACTGAACCTAGGGCCTCATGCATGCTGGCTAAGTGCTCTGCCACTGAGCTACCTCTCCAGCCTTCTCTTCATCTTTTATTTTAAGACAGGGTCTGGCAAGATGATCAGGCTAGCCTTGGACTCACTCTGTAGACCCAACAGGCTTTGAACCTGCAATCTTCCTGCCTTAGTCTCC